>PVIR01009817.1:0-51684 GCA_004026965.1 Petromus typicus | reverse complement strand
TGAGCTCAGCCTCAAACTCACATCACAATCCTCCTGCCTCTGCCTCCCAAGTGCTGGGATTACAGGCGTGAGCCACCACGCCCGGCACTGTGGTATGTGGTACTGGTTGCTGCTGGGTGTGGGTCTCCACACCCACACCCAGTATTGTTATGTGGTTACCGGGGATTCGAACACGGGTCCTTGTGCTTGCAAGACAGGCTCCGGAACCACTGAGCTAACTCCCCGGCCCAGCCTCTTGTATTTTTAAATGTTAAAACAGATCTTGGTAAATTGCCTACACTGACCTTGAATTTGTGATTATCCTACCTCAGCCTCCAGAGTAGTTGGGATTACAGATATATACAATCACACCTGTTTTAAATTGTTTTTATCTAGCAGTGCTTGGTTCCTCAATGCCTGTAAACCCAGGATTTGGAGGCAGAGGCAGAAGGATCCCCATGAGTCTGAGGCCAGCCTGAGCTACATAGTGTGTCAAAGTCAGCCTGAACTACATAGCAAGACCCTATCTCAAAAAAATTATTCTTGGGCCAGGGATTTAGCTCAGTGGTTCCAGTGCCTGCCTTGCTCATGCAAGGTCCCTGGTTCAATCCCTGGTAACCACATATAGCAATGCTAGGTGTGGTGACTCACACTCACCAGCAATTATCACCACATACCATAGTGCTGGGTGTAGTGGCTCACACCTGTAATCCCAGCACAAGGAAGGCAGAGACAGGAGGACTGTTGTGAGTTCAAGGCTCACCTGGGCTACCTAGTGAGCTCAAGGCCAGCCTGAAATACAAAGTGAGACCTTGTCTCAAAAAAAAAAAATTCTTGTTTAGATAATACACATTGTAAATCTAATGCTACTAAACAGGGGAAAAACAGTCTCAGGCCAGCCTTTTCTCATCTCAGTCCTTTTCTTCAGAAGAGAATGATTCCAACATGTTCAGCAACTATTCTAGTACTTATTTCCATATATTCAAGTCATAAACTTAAGTGATTTTTTTTTTATTACAGGGTCTCGCTTTTGTAGTTCAGGCTAGCCCTGAGCTCAGCCTTGTACTCACAGCAATCCTCCTCCCTCTGCCTCCCATGTACCGAGATTACTGGCGTGAGCCACCACACCCGGCACTGTGGTATGTGGTTCTGATTGTTGGTGGGCGTTGAGTCTCCACGCCCAGCATTGTTGTATGTGGTTACCAGGGATCAACTGGGTACTTGCGCTTGCAAGACAGGCGCCGGAACCACTGAGCTAAATCCCCAGCCCACTTAAGTGTTTTTTAAAATGGTGGCCCAAGGAGGCCTAAGGGTGGGAACATCTTAATACCTGCAAGTTACATACTTTTACATCTGTGTGCTCAAAGTCCACAAAAGATTCCTATCTCCCATTTCCATCTCCTTCCAGAACCCAGCATAGCTCATTTACCACTTTCAATCAAAAACCTTCAACTTCAGCACCATTGGCATTGAGGGGTCTGTATCAGTAGAGTTCACTAGAGGAACAGATTTAATATGTATGATACATTAAGGATTTACAAGGTCGGCCCACAATGGCCTGCAGAGCCACAGGTAGAGGTATGCAAAGAGGCTTTCATGGCTAGACAGCTGGAGGATCCAGTCAAAAGTTGAAACCTAGAGCTCCCTACAGAGTCCTGTGTGAGAGTCAGTATTGGGAAGCTGAAGAATACCTGAAGAGTCAGTACTGGATGTAGATATCCAAAAGTAATAAAAAATTGGAGCTTCTCAGGCCGGGGAGTTAGCTCAGTGGTTCTGGCGCCTCTCTTACCTGGGTTTAGTCCCCGGTAACCATGTACCATACTGGGCGTGGAGACTCACGCCCAGCAGCAATCAGTACCACATACCACAGTGCGGGGCATGGTGGCTCACGCCTGTAATCCCAGCACTCGGGAGGCAGAGGCAGGAGGATTGCTTTGATGTGAGTTGGAGGCTGAGCTCAGGACCAGCCTGAACCACAAAGTGAGACTCTGTCTCAAAAAACCTTAAAAAAAAAAAAAAACCCAAAAAACTGGAGCTTCTCTAAATAAGTAAAGGGGAGATTTTTACCCCCCTCCTTGTGGTACCACGAATCAAACTCAAGACCTTGTGCTTGCAAGGCAGGTGTGGCACCACTGAGCTATATACCTGGCCCTTTTTATCCCCTTTTTACTCAATCCAGGCTGTAAACTTATTGGTTGGTGCCACCCACATAACCTCTGTAGTAAATCAGTCAGCCAGAATTGCACTAAACTTATCTGCAAGGCCTTTCTTATTCAAATTGAAGCCACAGTGAACTATCACACAGTCTTTCCTGCCACTTCAGAATGTTTAGTACTATCCTTGGCTCGTGCCCATGCCTGTAGGCAAGATAACACTTCCTATCACAACACTGACTCTTTAATCCCTGCAACTGTGAATATTTGTGCAGCATAGCAAGGGGAATTAAAGCTGCAGATAACATTGCTTTGTAGGCATGGTGGCTCATGCCTGTCATCCCAGCACTTGGGAGGGAGGCAGAGGCAGGAGGATTGCTATGATGTGAGTTGGAGGCTGAGCTCAGGGCCAGCCTGAACTACAAAGTGAGACCCTGTCTCAAAAATAAATAAATAAATAAATTCAAGGCTAGCCTTGGGTATATAGTGATTTCAAGGCCAGAAGCTTGAAGTACAAGCTAAATCCTCAGCTGCAGGGGAAACACACACACACACACACCCCATTGCTGACTACTATTACTACTACTACTATTATTACTACTACTACTACTACATCAGCTGATTACTATTAGCAGAGGTACTCGAATTATCCAAGTGGGCTCTGTGTGTTCACAAAGGTTCATAATGGTGGCAGAGGGGCACTGGAGAGGAAAACTGATGAAAATGGAAGCGGGGCTTAGATGTGAAGCAAGAGACAGTAAGCCACAGAATACAGGGAGTAGCTTGAAAGGTAAAATAGGAGCAGGTTCTGCCTAGCAGCCCAGGGGTTTCTAAAAGGAAACAATGCCTTGGACACTGAGATTTTTTTTTCTTTTTTTTTTTTTTGAGACAGGGTCTCACTTTTTTGTGGTTCAGGCTGGCCCTGAGCTCAGCCTCAAACTCACATCACAGCAATCCTCCTGCCTCTGCCTCCCGAGTGCTGGGATTACAGGCGTGAGCCACCATGCCCTGCACTGTGGTACGTGGTACTGATCACTGCTGGGGTGAGTCTCCACGTCCAGTATTATTATGTAGTTACTGGGGATGAACCCGGGCCCTTGCGCTTGCAAGACAGGCACTGGAACCACCAGCTAAATCCCCGGCCCTATCTTCCTAATATCTTATCATAACTTTTGGTTAATCATTAGTATATACATATAATTTAATATTATTAGTAAATACTACATAATGCAGGACATCGTGGTGCCAGATACTACGAGGCTACCTTAGACTACCTAGCAAGTATAAGGGTAGCCACAACTACACAATGAGACGCTGTCTCAAAAAAAAAAAAAAAAACAGAAACAAGGCCAGGGATTTAGCTTAGTGGTTCTGGCGTCTGCCTGGCAAGTACAAGGTCCTGAGTTCTATCCCAGTACCACATACCACAATGCCAGGCATAGTGGCTCATGCCTGTAATCCTAGCACTTGGGAGGCAGAGGCAGAAGGATTACTGTGAGTTCAAGGGTAGCCTGAGCTACAAAGGGAGACCCTGCCTCAAAAAAAGCCCCAACAACACAGAAACAATAAATATTCAGTAGTAAAATGATATCTCTTTTCTTTCTTTCTTTTTTGAGACAAGCTCTCACTTTGTAGTTCAGGCTGGCCCTGAACTCACTATGTAGTACAGGTGAAACTCAAACTCACAGCAATCCTCTTGTCTCATGTCCAGCACTGTGTATGTAGTACTGACTGCTAGTGGGCATCAGTTGTTACTGGGGATCAAACCTGAGACCTTGCACCTGCAAGGCAGGCACCAGACCCACTGAGCTAAATTCCCAGCCCATAAAATGATATAATTTAGGGCCGGGGAGTTAGCTCAGTGGTTCCGGCGCCTGTCTTGCAAGCGCAAGGGCCTGGGTTTGATTCCCCGGTAACCACATACCATACTGGGCGTGGAGATTCACGCCCAGCAGCAACCAGTACCACATACCACAGTGCCGGGCGTGGTGGCTCACGCCTGTAATCCCACCACTCGGGAGGCAGAGGCAGGAGGATTGCTGTGATGTGAGTTGGAGGCTGAGCTCAGGGTCAGCCTGAACCACAAAGTGAAACCCTGTCTCAAAAAACCTAAAAAAAAAAAAAAAAGATATAATTTATAAAACCATTTCATTTTGATTCTAAGGTTACAATGGGAAAAACAAAACAAAACAAAAGCTCTATTTAAATATTCTCTGGTGAGCCGATCAGGATGCAATTTACATTTCTTTCCTCACTGAGAGCTTCCTTATTATTTTTCTTCACACATATATACATATGTATGTATGAATACGTATATGCAACTTTATTTTAAATGATCTATCTATTTATTTATTTTTGAGATACTGGAGATCAACCTGGCCTTAATTCATGCCCAGCAAGCTTCATCCTTAGATCTACAGGCTTGAGCCGGGGACTTAGCTCAGTGGTTCCAGTGCCTGTCTTGCAAGCACAAGGGCCCAGGTTCGATTCCCCGGTAACCACATACCATACTGGGTGTGGAGACTCACGCCCAGCAGCAACCAGTACCACATACCACAGTACCGGGCGTGGTGGCTCACGCCTGTAATCCCACCACTCGGGAGGCAGAGGCAGGAGGATTGCTGTGATGTGAGTTTGAGGCTGAGCTCAGGGCCAGCCTGAACCACAAAGTGAGACCCTGTCTCAAAAAACCTTAAAAAAAAAAAAAGACACTGCACGCCTGTTAGCAGTCAGTGCTCCCTTAGATCTACAGGCTTTCTTTTTGTGTGTGGGCATCAGACTTTCTTGCAGGTACTTCTGCATTTCCAGTCACAAGTATCAGTTCCACAGATACTCTGGAGATAAGCCCTCCGCACAGGCATCACCCTATGCTTTCCTGCAATGTCCTTCTAGGTTGGAGCTGCTTTCCTGGATCCCAGGTCTTCTTTTCAAGAAGCAAACATGAGTTGAGTTTCAGGAAATGCTAGTTTCCAGGGTTCTAGGAATTCTATTTGAATTAAAAAAAAACCCAATAACAACAAAACCAACAACAAAAGAAACATACACACACACAAGGATGGGAATCAAACCCATGGGCCAGGGACTTAGCTCAGTGGTTCTAGTATCTGCCTGGCAAGCACAAGGTCTGGAGTTCGATCCCTGGTACCGCATATTACAGTGCCAGGTATGACGGCTCATGCCTGTAATCCCAGTACTCAGGAGGCAGAAGCAGGAAGATTGCCTTGAGTTAAAGGCTAGCCTGGGCTACATAGTGAGCTCAGGGCCAGTCTGAACTACAAAGTGAGACCGTCCCAAAAACAACAACAACAAAAAGAATATCCTAGGCAAATACTTTACAATTGAGCCGCATACACAGCCCTACAATTGTTCTTTTTCTTTTTCTTTTTTTTTTTTTTTTGAGACAGGGTCTTGCTTTGTAGTTCAGGCTGTTCCTGAACTCAACAATCCTACTGCCTCTGCCTCCCAAGAGTTGGGATTACAGGCTGAGTCCCCAGCATTGTTATATGTGGTTACCTGGGATTGAACTAGAGACCTTGCCCTTGCAAGGTAGGCACTAGAATCACTGAGCTAAGTCCCTGGCCCTTACAATTTTTTAAATAAGATTTCCTTTGCCTCTGTAGATCTGTTTTGGTCTCTTTTCCACTTTGCAATACTCATGAGTTTCCAGGGCCTTTGATGCCTGTCTACTAGAAGTTCTTTTTGTGAGGGCAGGACTTGCAGAATGGCGGGCATCCCTGTAGGGGAGGTAGGCAGCAGGCTGTTCTCCGTTCCCTAATAAGATGGAGCTGGTTTCTTCAACAGAAAATCCTACAATTTCTTGGGGAGGGTAGGAGAAGTGGGTATAGAACTAAGCTGGAAGTACAGCCTAGAACTCAGTTCAATGAATGTACTCCACACACTAATTTGTAGTCAACCACTTCAGCCCACCTGGATGGTTCTGAAATTTCTCCCCTAGGTTTCCCAGAAGGCTATAAGCTTCTCTGTAAAATGTCATTGTCATTTCCTCTCAGTAGAAATTTCTTTCATTAGCAACTCACCCTTCCCATTCTTTGTGCTGCTGCATTAATAGCTATTTAAATTGCTTCACTATCCTTTTAGTGTTTTTTGGTGAAAGTGAGATGACATCTACATGCAGGCAACCGACCTGGTTTAATTTGTAGTGACCTGTCTTGCAGGTAAAGGAGGGGTTCAGTGAGCCAGCTAAGGTCACCAGTAAATAAATGGCAAAATGAAGTGCCAAGCCTGCACTTAAGTCTAGGCTCAACGTCCCCACACCCTAAATATTCTGCCTTTATTGTTTTAGATGAGCTCAGGTAGGGACTGTCCTCCCTGCATGGCATAGGTGAGGAGGAAAGGGCCTAACATCTGAGACCTTCAGAGACCTGAAGCCCTAGGACTCACCACCATCCATTCATACACTCTGGTTTTTCTCTGTACCAAAGACCAGGCTGGGCTGTGCTACCAGGACACCACGTCCTTCTTCCACAAGGACTAAGCAAAACTGTCACATCTTGTGATCACACTGTGTATATAAAATGCAACAATAAAATAAAATTTTTTAAAAAGGCTGTCACATGTCTTTTCGAAGAGAGCTGGCCTTGGATAGAAAGCTAGGGGAAGGGTATCAGGCAGGACACTTGGGCATTTTCCAAATTCAGAAAGGGCCAGGGCTGGGTGGGTTCCTGATATGGCTGCTAGATTTATTTACTTATTTTGTGGTGCTGGGGACCCAACTCAGGGCTTTGCATATACTACACAAGCAGGGCTCTACCACTGAACCACATCTCCAGCCAATGTTGCTAAACTTAACAGATGGGATGACAGTTGGACATGATGATACGCTGTAATCCATGCATTCTGGAAGGCTGAGACAGGACTGCAAACTTGAGCGCAGTCTGGACAACTCAGTGACATAGCAAGACCCTATTTCAAAATTTAAAAAGGTTTCAGTATGAATCTTAGTGGGAAGCCTCTGGATTCAATCCCCACTACCGGATACACATACATACAAAAGAAAAGAAAGACATGACATCCAGTTAAATTTGGCTTACAAAAAGGATAACCCTTTAACGTACGTACGGCCTATTAGTTTTCTGGAGTTTTTGACACAAGATCTCACTATATAAGCTAGCATAGAACTAACGTCAACGTCCTGCCTTAGCCTTCCGAATGCTGGGATTACAGTAGTGCGCCAGCCCGTCTCGCACTGGCTAGTAGTATTTAAGTGATACTCCCATGGTCCATCGTAAGTACACTTGGTGTCCAGTATAAAGAATTCAATTTAAAACTGATAGACGAGGACCGGGGAGTTAGCTCAGTGGTTCCAGCGCCTGTCTTGGAAGCGCAAGGACCCGGGTTCGATCCTGGGTCACCACATGCAATACTGGGCGTGGAGACTCACGCCCAGCAGCAATCAGTACCACATACCACAGTGCCGGGCGTGGTGGCTCACGCCTGTAATCCCAGCACTCGGGAGGCAGAGGCAGGAGGATTGCTGTGATGTGAGTTTGAGGCTGAGCTCAGGGCCAGCCTGAACTACAATGCGAGGCCCTGTCTCAAAAAAAAAAAAAAAAAAAAAAAGATAGACACTCCGCTAATGGGGCCGAGGTTCTCCGACACTACGCCGAGGTCCGCCAAGCGGCCCGATGGGGATAGAGCGCCCAGCCGGGCGGAAGTCACCGTAAGTACTTCCGTTGGGCGGAGCGGTTGCCGGGCGGGGCCGTGGCGTCACCCGGAAGAGGCGGGCGCTCCGGGAGCTAGGCCTCTCCGCGCCGCGCCGCGCCGCGACGCGCCGGCCGGGTGGGGGCCGTAGCCAGGGCATGGCGGCGGTGGCGGGCGCCGAGGGTCGGCGCGCGGCCCTGGAGGCAACAGGGGTGGCGCTTCCTGAGCGGGGCGGTGGGAGCTGCGTGCTGTGCTGTGGAGACCTGGAAGCCACTGCTCTGGGCCGCTGCGACCACCCGGTGTGCTATCGCTGCTCCACCAAGATGCGGGTGCTGTGTGAACAGCGCTACTGCGCCGTGTGCCGCGAGGACCTGCGCCAGGTGCGCCGGCGGCGGGGCTCGGGGCGCGGGGAGCGGGGCGCTGAGCTCTGAGTGCTGAGTGCTAAGGCTCAGCCTTCCCGCCGTCGGCGCCAAGAAGACGGGAACCGCTCGGGTGGGGTCAGGGAGGCCGGAGGCGGTCAGGCTGGCGGAAGAGGAGCGATACCTGAGGGGACCTAGCATGGGGACTTTCCCCGACGGCCCGGCCGCAGAGGGGAACAGAATCAAGTCCGGGGCACCCTGACCCGCCCTTCTATGGGAGCTCATTCCTCAGGGCCCCTCCTAGGATGAAGGAGACAGGTAGGGACGCCTCCAGAGGCCGACTGCTTTGGAAGTAGAGGGTTAAACTGGGTATGTCCACCCCAGCTGGGTCTCTGCTGAGTCGAGACAACTAAAACAAGCGTTTTTGCTCGTAGAGTGGAGGTGACACTTCAGCGTCATTCTTTCCTATGCTTTCCTGATGGAAACAAAAGTATTAGGAAGTTTTCCTCCTCTTTCCAATTACAGCTTTGGGGCTTCTGCCTTCCAGCGCTGAGAGGACATGTTTCTGACTGTAGACGTGGAAATGTGGGAGAGGTCAGAGGGCACGTGTAGCTTTCCGTCGCATTACCAGCAATGCCAGCTGCTGGCCGGGAGCAGCTGGCCTCCCTTGGTTTGCTGTCCTTAGAGATTTGTTTGCTCCCCATATTGTGAAATTTCCGATTTTTAAAAATGTGTTTATTTGTTTTTTAATTTTATTTTTATTTGCTTGGGTTTGGTTTTGGGGGGGTTTGGTTACCCGCCCCCATCATGGAAGGTTTCTGCAGGTGGCATCTGTCTTGGAATCTGAATTTCCTCTCCCTAGAAATGAAGCAGAAGCAGTAATTGAGAAATAGGTTCTTTTAAAATTTGGAGTAGATATGTAAAAGGATCTAAAGAGAAGCTGGGATTATACGAGTATTCCCTGGGGATCTGCTTTGTGCCCCATTGGAAAAAAGCATTTGGAAACTTAGTCTGCAATGTGGAAGGAGGTGGAACCACACTGGCAGAGATCTAGCTGTAGGTAGGAACAGTTGGGAAAGCCTTTCACCCTCTGCTTACTCGGAGAGCACCCTCCTGAACCCGCAGGAGCCTACTTTGCTTATATGCAGTGATGTAACTCTCCAATAACCAGGTTTCCTGGCATACTTGTACCTTCTTCCAAGCAGAAAGGGTTTGTGGAAGTCTTTGAATATGAAATCTTAGCCCTGGCTTTGAGTCTCACTCAGGAAGTGATTGAACATTTACAAATTCCTACTATAGGCAGCATCTGCCTATTCATTATGGCCTCTAAACTCTGCAAGATTTCTGTCTTGAGTGTTGACATGAGTTGTCAATAAGCCCTAGCTGGGTTTGTGGTTTGGCACTGGATGCCCCTTAAGCCTGCCCTGTGTTGCTGGGCAGCAGGCAGTAGTGGTGGCAGGGTTCTTCGAGAGGACCTGTGGTTCTCTGAATGTCCTAGGATATTAGTTACTGGCTAAGATGATGGTGCCCAGATCATGTTTGTGGTTTTGTTTTGTTTTTGTTTGAGACATGGCCTTGTTATGTAGTTCAAGCTGATCTTGAATTCACTGTGTTGCCCAGGCTGGCCTGGAATTTGAAGCAGTCTTCTTGCCTCAACCTCCAATGTGCTGGGATTATAGGTGTGCACCACCACAGCCGGCCTGTCCTTCTTTCTTTCCATTTTGAATTTGCGTGTTCACCAGGCCTTTTCCTTCACGGAGTCCTGTGTTCTTCTCTGAATATGCTTGTGTCCTATACCCACCTAGGAATCTCATAGACCTTCAGCCCCTGAGCCCTGCTCCTACTTTGTCTGTCCTTATGGGACTAAGTCTATAAAAATTGAGAGAAAAGAGTGTCAAGATGCTAGGTGGAATAGGCAGGCTTCGTTTTCTGGTTAATTCTGTACACCTTGACCTTCCTTTGCCAACCGACCCAGGTTTGGGGCTAGAATTGGCAGGAAGTGAGTGCAGTGCAGTTCTGCTGCTGCTGGCCAGACAAAATAAACAGATCAACCTGGACTTTTTCTTTCTTTCTTTTTTTTTTTTTTTTGAGATAGGGTCTTGCTTTGTAGTTCAGGCTGGCCCAGAGCTCAGCCTCAAACTCACATCACAGCAGTTCTCCTGCCTCTGCCTCCCAAGTGCTGGGATTACAGGCATGAGCCACCACTCCCAGCACTGTGGTGTGTGGTACTGATTGCTGCTGGGCATGAGTCTCCACACCCAGTATTGTATGTGGTTACTGGGGATCAACCACTGAGCTAAATCCCTGGCCCTCTTTTTTTTGAGACAGGGTCTTGCTTTGTAGTTCAGGCTGGCCCTGAGCTATGTACCCCAGATTAGCCTCAAACTCACTGCAGTCCTCCAGCTTCTGCCTCCCGAGTCATAGTACAGGCATGAGTCACTGCGCCTGGCATGGTGGTATGTGGTACTGATTGCTAGTGGTACAGCTGGCATTGTTGTATATGGTTACCAGGGATGGAACTTGGTACTTTGCGTTTGCAAGGCAGGTGCTGGAACTGCTGGACTAAATCCCCGACCCAACTTGGTCTTTTTGTGTGTGTGCCAAGGGTTGAACTCAGGACCTTGAGCTTGTGAGGCAGGGGCAGTGCCACTGAGCTAAATCCCTGGCTAACCTGGACTTTTGTGGCAGGTGTTCAAGACAGAAGCTCAGGCTTCTTCATCTGATGGGAGACAATGAAAGCACTGCTCCTCCTTGACATGGCTAATCAAGACTTTGAGACATGGTCTTGTTTTGTATTTCAGGCTGACCCTGAGCTCAGCCTCAAACTCACATCACAGCAATCCTCTTGCCTCTACCTCCCAAGTACTGGGATTACAGGTGTGAGCCACCACGCCTGGCACTGTGATATCTGGTACTGATTGCTGCTGGGTGTGAATCTCCACACCCGGTATTGTATGTGGTTACCGGGGGATTGAATCAGGCCCTTGCGCTTGCAAGACAGGTGCTGGAACCACTGAGCTAAATCCCCAGCCCTCCCCTGGTCATATTGGTATTTTTTTAAGGGTTTGTTTTTTTTTTTTTTTTTTTTGAGACAGGGTCTTGCTTTGTAGTTCAGGCTGGCCCTGAACTCAGCTTCCAACTCACATCACAGCAATCCTCCTGCCTCTGCTTCTCGAGTGCTGGGATGACAGGCGTGAGCCACCACGCCCGGCACTGTGGTATGTGTGAGTCTCCACGACCAGTATTGTATGTGGTTACCGGGGATCGAACCCGGGTCCTTGCGCTTGTAAGACAGGCGCCGGAGCCACTGAGGTAAACCCCCGGTCCCTCCCCTGGTCATATTTTGCCACTCATGTCTTGCTCTCGATCTTGACATATCCTTGGTTCATTGCGAGGAGTTCCAAGGGGACTGCAAGGCACCTTATGTAGCCACACTCCTGACTTGTGGGCAGGAGGAAATAGGAGGGAAATTCTGTATGCCAACCTATTGTTACTGCAAGGGCTAGGTCAGTGGGATGGACCTGATTGATGCCTCAGGTTTTATTTCTCTGTCATTAATGCCCCCCTCTCTCACCATGCCTCCTGCCTTAGTCTCTGTGAGGTTCTCTTGATCCTGCCACCCCATCTTTGTGGTGAGAGTGATTCCCAATGGTCCATCTAAACAGTACTTTCTTACACCACCCCAGGCCTGACTTTCAGTGTTTCCCTCTTACTGGTGCTTGTTGTCCCACCTGTCCTTTTGCTTACTCTTTACTCTTTATTGAGTACTTATTGCATGCCACAAGTAGGGAGCAGCAATGCCCCCAGGCATATACCCGCATTATCCTCTGTAGGGCCTCTCTCCTCGCTCTGCCTCTCAATTTCCTTATAAACTGACTTGGCGCTCTCTCTGACTCGCTTAGGAGAGCACCTTTTCCTTTGGACTTGCATCAGCCATAGCTCCTTTCCTAAGCCTTTTCCCATGGTTCTGGTCCCTTCATAGCTCATCCAGTGTCCTCTTCCCCATTCCTCAGCCTGGCTTAATTGTGCCCTGCGTGAGCCATTCTCACGGAGCTACTCAGGAGTTGAATGCTCTTGGGGAGCATACCTGCTGTGCGGATAGACGCTTGGTCCAGGCTTGGCTCACTGGCCCCTTGACACCTTCTCCTGGCCCCGCTACCTGTGCTTTCTGATGTTGAGGCCCTGGTGGCACAAGGCTCGTGCTCTTCAGTTCTTTTTCTCTACCCTACCCCACATATTTCCTATGGGATGCTATTGGCTGCTGATCCCACCTCACCCGAAGCTACCACATCATCTCCCTGTTTCTCTTCCCACAGCTGCTCCTGGCTTCAGAGAGGCTGTGCACAGAGTTGTCAAAATGCTGTCATACATGGGGCGTGGATGCCACAGGGCCCAAAGTGGCAAGGACAGACTGGCCTTCTGCATGGCCTGGCAACTGTCTGAATAGAGTTAGCACACTGGGGAGACAGCAGTGAAGACTGGCTGTCAGGAGGCGTGCCCACAGCCCAGGAGCAGATGGGCCTTCTCTGTGGCATCCCAAGATGCCACCCAGGGTAGATCTGAGTGCACAGCTGAGGAGGGTGCTTGAGTCGTAGCAGTAACGGGGGCGTCCCTGGCGCGGGTTTCCTCGGAGGAAGGAAGTTGTTCCTCTGCTTCGTCTGTTAGGCTTGGATGCTTTTTTGGCAGCCTTGTGGAGTTTCCTTGGGTTGCTCTTCTTGCTGCCTTCCAGGCAACACTGGGCTTCTTGATCTGTTAACTTGTGCAACCTCAGAGAAGCTAAACAGAGTGTGGTCCTGCTCAGTGCTCTGAGTCCCTGCTGGCTGTTTCACAAGGGATCTTGTGCTCTGTGTGCTAACAGCATCCAGAGGGGTTTTGGTCTCATGTATCTGCCTTTGTCTGTGCAAGACAGCTGGACGTGAGCCATGGGGTCAGATTTTGGCCAGCACAAGGGTTCTGCCCATGGGCTCGACCTGTGAAGCTGCCAGGAATGGATGAATCCAAGGGCCCCACAAAGAGACCCTGCCAAAACCTACAGCTTTTCTTATCTGGACCTCTGGGATACAGCTGCACCTCTCACTTAAAAGATGATGTCAGGGTTGCGCTATAGATGAAGTGCCTGCTTGAGTTTGGCATTCAGCCTGCAGCAGAAGTCCAAGTGAGGTTCTGAAGTTATACTGCCCCGTCTTTCCAGACATGACATGGGGGAGAGAAGACTACTGGACCACTGCTTTTTTGTCACCTCCTCCCCCAAGGGTATAGCTAGATCAGTACCTCCTTGGGTTCCTGATGTCGCTGGGGCAGACATAGTCGTGATGGCCTCTCTTCCAAGTGTGTCATGGCAGAAGTGGACGTGATTTCTCCTGGCTCTCTCCATTCCGTGCCAAGGAACCAGCTTAGTCATTGCCACTGGGGCCTTAAGTGGCCATGAGCATGTTGGGGATTCACTTTCCCAGGCCAGTCCTAAAATTGCCCAAGTGCATTTCCATGCTGGTCCCAGAAACCCTCCTTGGCAAGGCCTAAACATAACAGGGGTAACCTTCATGTGACCTTTCCCTAGGCAGAGATGCTTTTTTATGTGTTGGGAAGGCTGAAGAGCTGCTTTCAGGGCTGATCTGCAATGCACGACCAGTACCAGGCTCTAGGGGCAGTTGCAGAGAGGGGCCAGAAGTAGGCTTGATTTGGGGGAGGGTGTGGTAGCAGGGATCACTGTAGGGGTGGGATATTGAGGATCCTCACTGGAGTGGCTTCATGGAGAAAAAAGGGAACATGCAGGAGGAGTGAGGCCTGAGTCTATAGGGGCGCAGGCCACTGTGAGGTACTGGTACAAGGGTCTTATCTGATTATAGTCTGTTATCCAGGTTCTGTTAAAGGACAGAGTACGCTGATACTTATGTTCTGGCCCTTACAGGAAGAGACAGAAAAAGAGTCCTTTGGCCCTTGAGACATGGCCCTACTGCTGAGGTTTCACAGCAGTGCATGATGGATGTACACAGTTCTCCCCTAGACCCCACACAACCCATAGTAACGTGCTTGAGCTGTGGGAGCCTCTGTCTTCCATGGCATGGAAACAGGATGAGGGGTACTGGATGGTAGATGGTTATGTCTTGATAATAGGTCACCTGCTGCATCCTAGGCTGGCAGAATTTATTTCCTTAGCTGCGGCCTGTGTCTGTCAAGTTTTCCCTGCTTCCTGTGAAAGCTCTTCTCTGGGCATCCAGCACTCCCAACCCTGCATTAGGTCCCTGTCCCTCTAGGGTGGCATTGGTAAGAGCCTCTGGTGGTATGCATGGGTTTCCTCTAATGGAGAGTCTGGGTATTGTGTCTGTCCCTGCTTTGCCAGTGGGTGGCTTGGGATGAGAAGAGAAGGCTTAGACCAGCCCAGGAACTGTGGCTGCTGTCCACTTGGGGCCTTGAGGGCCCCCTCTTCTTTGTCTCTGCTGCACCCTTGGATGGCCATACAGGCCCTGCTCACCACTGAGTCTTGCTTTTGGATCCAGGTGGTCTTCGGGAAAAAGCTTCCTGCCTTTGCCACTATACCCATCCATCAGCTGCAGCATGAGAAGAAATATGACATCTACTTTGCAGATGGGAAGGTGTTTGCATTGTACAGGTGAGGGAGCCTTAGTTGGGAGGATCTGCAGCTGCTCTGTGTCTGTGGGGTCCTTTGTAGTGGAGGCGGGTGTACCCCCCTTACCTCCTATGACCTTCACAGCCCTGATGGGGCAGGAAGACCTCCTGTGTGTGACTGATGTCAGGGCCCATACCCCTGAGAGTCAGCTGTCTGATGTTAGGCCAGTTGCCTCCCTTCTTGGACCTTGGTTCCTTTCCTGTGATGGAGAACTTCCAGTTCCCCTATCTAGGGTGGCAATAGAGATGGCAGAGGTAGGTGGGTCCTTTGAGGGGCATGAGAGCACGTGCAGGCAGGCTTTTATCTGTGACTCTAAAACCCAGTAAATGGTACAACTGTTTGGGTGGTTCACAGCCTTGGAACCATGGCCTTGGACCTCAGGCCCTGAGCACTATTTTCTCCCTATGCATTATGGTACTTGCCTATAATCCCAGCACTCTGGGAGACTGAGGCAAGAGAGTCTCAAGTGTGGGTCAGGTGTATGCAACTTAGTAACACAGCGATAACCTGTCTTAAAATTGTTAAAGAGTTGGGAGGAAAAAAAAAAAGATTGGGGATATAGCTTGATATGAAGGCCCTGCGTTCAATTCCCAGTACCATATGTACACAAATAGTAACTGTCTTCCTGACTTGAAGTCATACTCCTGGATGAGGCTGGTTAGCAGGCTCTAATGTCTTCCCCAGGCAGCTGCTGCAGCATAAGTGCCCACAGTGCTCACAACTACCACCCTTCGGCCTTTTCGGGGACCTGGAGCAGCACATGAGGAAACAGCACGAGCTCTTCTGCTGCAAGTTGTGCCTGAAGCACCTTAAGGTTCGTCTGCCCTGAGAATGGCGGGGGTTGGGTGGGTTGGATATATTCCTGGGGAGCCTGGGCAGGAGCCTGGCAGCCGCTTGAGTTCAGCCACTCGAGTTCAGCCACTCATGCTCTGACCTCATGTCTGCATGTCCTGGGCCCCAAAGAGCATGAGACTAGAGGCAGCTGGGGCAGAGAGAGGTCCTGGTGGCTGCTCGGGTCTACCAGACTTCTGGCACTTGGCACTTAGGGCCAGAGCTGGTCCCAGGCACAAGGCCTTACTGTCCCTGCCATTCCACTGCCAGCTGATGAGAAGAGTAGGAAGCCTGGTAGCCCCCGCCCTGTGTCCAGCCTCCCATTCTCTTCAGATCTTCACGTATGAACGCAAGTGGTACTCACGAAAGGACCTGGCTCGGCACCGCATGCAGGGAGACCCTGATGATACATCACACCGGGGACATCCACTTTGCAAGTTCTGCGATGAGCGCTACCTGGACAATGATGAACTGCTCAAGCATCTGCGCCGTGACCACTACTTCTGCCACTTCTGTGACGCAGATGGGGCCCAGGACTATTACAGGTGGGTGGGTTGGGGCTGCTGCCCAGCACATAAGAGGTGACCCTCCCCTTTCACCCTCCAGAAAAAGAGGATAGAGGTGGCCTCACTGGCAATTTGGTGGCCAGTGAAGCTCCTGCTAAACCCCGATGTCTCATCCTACCAGTGACTACGCATATTTGCGTGAGCACTTCAGGGAGAAGCACTTCCTGTGTGAGGAGGGCCGCTGCAGCACAGAGCAGTTCACCCATGCCTTCCGCACTGAGATCGATCTCAAGGCACACAGGACAGCGTGTCATAGCCGCAGCCGCGCGGAGGCACGTCAGAACCGCCAGATTGACCTGCAGTTTAGCTTCACGCCGCGGCACTCACGCCGGAGTGAGGGTGAGCCAGGCAACTGAGGGCTGTGGCCTGGCCTGGGTGTCCCAGGGCAGGCTACAGGGTCCACGAGGCCTGTGCCTGCTGCTGAGGCCTCAACCGTGGGTTGGGATCCACCTACGTGCAGCTCAGCTGGGGATGAAGGCAGTAGCTGTTGAGCTTCTCTCCTCACGCACGGGGCTATGCTCTGAGCGCTCAAGCACAGTGGCAGCACCCAGGAGCTCTTCACAGCCCGTCTTCTGCAGTGGCCTGCATCTGCTGTTCTTGGGTCCCTGGGGTTCTTCCTGCTTCAAGCGGCTGTTACTGAGTGTAGCTCTGTGTAGACCCTGCCCAAGGCAGTGCTTGCTGTGATTTGACTCATGGACTCTGCAAGGTTGTCTGGGCTTATGCCCAGGCTCATGGCTGGGGCAGGGGAGCCTCTCCCTCAGTGTGACCTGGAGGGCAGGCCCATCAGTCCTGCCCTGCTTGGGCCCAGAACAGTGACAGGCTGTGTGCTGACCACAGGGGTCGTCAGCGGTGAGGACTATGAGGAAGTGGACAGGTACAACCGCCAGGGCCGAGCGGGCCGGGCCAGCGGGCGTGGAGCCCAGCAGAGCCGCCGAGGAAGCTGGAGGTACAAGAGGTGGGAGGATTTGCGTGCTGCTGACATTCTCCTGACACCACTCAGGTGGTGCCGGTGGCTAGCAACTGAACTAAGAATAGACACAAGTCAAGGGACCTCAGCCTGGCTCCTGGGGGCCTGAGAGTGGCAACAAGATCCACTCAGTGTCCTCTGTGAGCAGGTTCTTCCTCCTTCCCTCTGGTCCTAACCAGAAACACATGGTCTGGTCTGGGGATGGGATGGGGTGGGCGGAAGGGCTCTTGTTACTCAGGAGGTCAGTACAGTTGTGCCAGAAATGGCCGGCGCAGCAGTCATGTGCCAAGGTTGTGTATCTGAGCCTTGTTCAGCCTGAGGCCACCTTCCCAATCCCAGGGAAGAAGAGGACCGAGAAGTAGCAGCTGCCATCCGGGCGTCAGTGGCTGCCGAGCAGCAGAATGAGACTCGTAAGAGCGAGGACCATGAGGAGGGCAGCAAGCCCAAGAAAGAGGAAATAGCCTCTTGGGGACCTGAGGAGCCCCGTGGTCCTCGGCGCCTGCCCCGTGCTCAGGGGGAAGGTCCAGGTGAGATAAGCCTGCTTGTTGGCAACTTGCCCAGGCCCAGGCAGGGTGTGACCAGCACCTTCCCTGGGAAATACTCATACTTTTGGTGATTCCACTAAGGCTACCCCCCACACTGACCTGGGGATCTTCTCCTGTCTCACAGGCCCCAAGGAAGCCTCAGGAAATGGTCCAGTAAGCCAAGAAGCCTTGTCAAACCCGGGCCCAGGCACAGCAGCTGTCCCTCCAAGGTGTGTATGAGGAATAGCATGAGGGAGAGTGCCTGCTTTGGGGAGGTGAGGGCTGAGCCAGGGACTGGCGAGCTGCTGACTAGCTCTTCTCTCCCTGGACCCAGAACCCTCCTGCCATCCACCCCAAAGCTCAAGGATGAAGACTTCCCGAGCCTCCATGCCTCTGGCTCTTCCTGTTGCCCAGTGACAGCCCCAGGGCCCGTAGGGTTGGCGCTGGTGTACCCTGGTCCCACCAGAGGCAGGAATACCTTCCAGGAGGAGGATTTCCCTGCCTTGGTGTCTTCAGCGTCCAAGCCCAGCACCACCACCCCTAGCCTCATTTCTGCCTGGAACAGCAGCTGTGGCAAAAAGGGGGGCATGTCCACCCCTGGGGCTCAGGCTGCCAGTGGGGGTAGCCAGCCTCCAAGGAAGCCAGGGAAAGGGAGCAAGGGCTGTCGGAAGGGTGTATCAGCCCCGGTGGAAGAAGAGGAGGGAGGTGGCCTCACTGTGCAGGAACTGCGGACCACGCCCACCACGGTCGCTGTCTCTACCTTGCTGGGCTCAGCCTCTACCCATACCTCCACCAAGGGCAGCAAGAAGAAGAAGGTGGGCTCTGAGAAGCCTGGGGCCGTGCCATCCCCTCCAGTGCCCTCTGAACGTACAGCGAACTCCCTTGGGGCTGAGCAGGCCCTTGACATCTCTGTGAGCCAAGCCGAAGGGCCCGTACCTGTCTTTGTCAATGGACATACCGAGGGGCCAGTCTTGGCACGGAGTGCCCCCAAGGAACCCCCAGGGCTCCCGAGGCCCCTGGGCCCCCTCCCCTGCCCTGCACCCCAAGAAGACTTTCCGGCGTTGGGAGGCCCCTGCCCACCTAGGATGCCTCCTCCACCAGGTACGAGTGGCCGGCTCCACCTAGTGTGGATATCTAGAAACGGGCCCAAGTACTAGCTAGTATCAGGCTGGAGCCCAGAGCTACAGACAAGCTCATGGCCAGAAATGTGGGGTTCAGATCTAGGTCCCAGCTGCAAGTGGAGGCCAGTGCACTGCTCCTATGCTGCCTCAGTAGCCTGGACCAATTATTGATCCAAGCACCATCATCCCTGAGTCCTGTGACCTAGTTCTACCACTTGACCTGTGTTCCTTTCTTTCTCTGGCGGATCCCAGAACAGTCTTGGGGCTGGGGGTGCATGAGCTCGCGTAGGTCAGCATTGCCATGTGGTGGAGGCTGGCTCTGGGCTTGGTGTGTTGCATTGTCTGCACACAGAAGCCTCACCCAGTGGGCTGGATGGCCAGAAAGAAGTTACCCAGCAAGGACCATCTTTGGGTCTTGTGCTACCCTGCAGGCTTCAACACTGTGGTGCTCCTCAAGGGCACCCCGCCTCCACCCCCGCCAGGCCTGATGCCTCCGGTCAGCAAGCCGCCCCCTGGCTTCTCCAGCCTCCTGCCTGGGCCCCATCCAGCCTGTATCCCTAGTCCTCCTGCCACTACCATGAAAGCGTAAGTAGGCTGGAGTGACTGGCCACCTGTCACTGGGAACCAGTAGAAGGATTCCACCTACTGGCACCCCACAGCTGAAGCTCCCTCCTTTGTCTTGCCCCTAGACCCAGGCTGACACCCACACCACGATCCTACTTGGTCCCTGAGAACTTCCGGGAGAGGAACCTCCAGCTCATCCAGTCCATCAAGGACTTCCTGCAGAGTGATGGGGCCCGCTTCAGCAAGTTCAAGAACCAGTCAGGGGAATTCAGACAGGTAGTGGTGGGGAAAGGGTGGAGGGAGGCCAGCCGTGTTTATCAGATTCCTGCCTGGGGCCAGTATGACTGGCTATGTTTTCTGGGCGGCAGGGAATGATCTCTGCAGCCCAGTATTACAGGAGCTGCCGGGACCTGCTTGGGGAGAATTTCCAGAGGATCTTCAGTGAGTTGCTGGTGCTGCTGCCGGACACAGCCAAGCAGCAGGAGCTGCTGTCTGCACACACGGACTTCTGCAGCCGTGAAAAACCGCCTGTTGTCAGGTCCAAGAAAAATAAGAAGAATGCGTGGCAAGCCAGTACCCAGCAGGTGGGACTAGACTGTTGCGTGTGCCCTACCTGTCAGCAGGTCCTTGCACATGGTGATGTCAACAGCCACCAGGCGTTACATGCTGCCCGGGATGATGACTTCCCCTCTCTGCAGGCCATTGCCAGGATCATCACGTAGCTCCTGCCAGAGTGGGCAGAGGAGCTGTTACACCTGTGCAGCTTCTTCCCCCTTTCTCCTCTCGGCTGCCAGGCAGCCAGGCAAGGCCCTTGATGGCACTGCTTAGAGCTCATGGTTGGCCAAGCTGGCTGGGGATCCCTAGGAGTGGGCCACCATGGACTGACAGCACACTGTCGCAGGTGTCTCATCCCTGCTCACGAGTGGGCCGGACGTGGTTTGTATTTTGCGCTTTTTGAAGGTGCCAAGGGAGGGAAGGGCCGGGATGCTGGGAACTGTGCCTGTAGTCACAGCCAGAGGCCACAGTGGCCTGCACTGGGTCTTCTAAGTCTGGGGCCCTCAGTCCCCAGAGCCAAAAGCTGTGAGTCCGGTGGTGCTGGGTCAGATGCTGAGTGTGTTGTATGAGGAGTCGGCTGATTCAAAACTCAAGAATGTTGGGGATTAAAAGCAGACACAAAATTGTGCTACTTGAAGTTGAATCTTTTTACAAAACAAGTTAAATCTGGGATCTTAAATTGTCTCTGACCTTTTATAAGACAGTTTATCTTCAAATAAATTTATTTTGCAGTACTGCACTTAGCTGGTGTCCTGAGCTTCTGTGCCTCCCAGTATAACCTGAAGCTGGGGCTCTCAGATCACACTTAGCAGGTCAGCTGCTCAGGGTCAGCTTGTGAGCACCAACTGTGAAGGAGGCCTTCTGGGAGAACTGGGCATCTGGGGTCTGATCAGAGGAGAGGTCTCCGCTCCAGCCTGCTGTGGCAGTTCTGGCACTGCCTATGCCTCCCAGGAACAGATCCTTTGATATCAGGCAGAACAGTTGAATACCTAGGACAGCGGCAGCAGCATGTGTGCTACAGTAGGCTGTTGATAGCATTGAAAGCTCTCAGAGGTTTGTGGTCACTGACCTAGGGAAACTGGTCTCCAGTAACATGGCCATAAAACAAAGACTCGAAGTTTTTATCCACAGGCCAGTGAAATAACTATTAAGGACAATCTTCAAAGTCCAGACACATCCGAAAAAAGTGGGGACATAGCTGAGGTAGTGCAAAAATAACTTGTGCCCAGGCCAGGGATATAGCTCAGTGGTTCCAGCACCTGTCTTGCAAGCGCAAGGACCCAGGTTTGATCGGTAATCACATAACAATACTGGATGTGGAGACTCACCCCATCAGCGACAGTACCACATACCACAGTGCCGGGCGTGGTTGCTCACGCCTGTAATCCCAGCACTCGGGAGGCAGAGGCAGGAGGATTGCTGTGATGTGAGTTTGAGGCTGAGCTCAGGGCCAGCCTGAACTACAAAGCAAGGCCTTGTCTCAAAAAACCTAAAAAAAAAAAAAAATTGGGGCCGGGGAGTTAGCTCAGTGGTTCCGGCGCCTATCTTGCAAGCGCAAGGGCCCTGGTTCGATTCCCCGGTGACCACATAACAATACTGGGTGTGGAGACCCACACCCAGCAGCAACCAGTACCACATACCACAGTGCCGGGCGTGGTGGCTCACGCCTATAATCCCAGCACTCGGGAGGCAGAGGCAGGAGGATTGCTGTGATGTGAGTTTGAGGCTGAGCTCAGGGCCAGCCTGAACCACAAAGCGAGACCCTGTCTCAAAAAAAAAAACTTGTGCCCACCTAACTAGGGTCTAGTATTTTGGAGAGCCAGCAAATGTTGAAGCCTCCTCCTGCTCCAAACACAGATAAACTCTAGGGAAAAAGTCTACTTAACCACATTCAAAGTAGACAGAGTAAAGGTCCTTAGGTCAGAAGAATCAGCTGAGTTTCTAAAACAGCCAGGAAAGGGCACCATGGTGGTAATGGGCCATAGCTGCATGCTTGCACTGGCAGAGCCCACCCGAAGCTGGGGACTTAAACAGTGGCACTCATGTCCCCTGGATGGCTGTGCTGGGGCTGAGTAGAGGTCATGGACACTCCATACCACACAAGCACAGCCTTTCCCAGGTGATGCCCTGCAGAAGTCTTGAGATCCTGGAGCAGGGGTACAGCAGGCGAACAAACCTCATTAAGGATTCTGGGATGACGTGTTCAGAAAGGAGCAACGTGTGTAACCACACAACAAGATGGAGTACCCACTACTGCCTGATACAAGCTCACTTCTTAATCCTCATCCTACCTTAGACACAAGAACCCATTGTTCTTTCACAGGATGGGAACTTGGCCTCAAACAAGTTGAGAGCTGCCTACTACTTCTTAGCCAAGCTATGAAGTGGCAAAGCTAGTCCAAGAAGGGTGGGTCTTAACTGTGCTTCACTTTATCAGGAGTTACGAGAGAGAACCAGTTAGTAATTGTAGAAATGTAATGTAAAAAACCTCAATATTAGGACTGGACATGTAGCTCAGTGGCATTGTGCCTACCTGGCAAGCACAAGATCCTGAGTTTGATCCTCCGTATTGGAAAAAAAAAAATCTCAATATGCCAGGCATAGTAGTACATCCTATAATCCCAGCACTTGGAAGGTTGAGGTGGGAGGATCACCACAAGTTCAAGACCACCTGAGCTACAAAATGGTTCAAGTCTAGCCTGAACTGCATATGGAAACTGTGTCTTAAAAGACCAAAAAAATCCGGACGTGGTGGCACGTGTTTATAATCTTGGCGCTCAGGAGAGTGAGGGAGGAGTGCAGCAAGTTCGAGGCCAGCCTAAGCGAATAGTGAGACTCTGTCTTAAAAACTTTTTAAAAAGCCCAGAAACGTAGGAACTCCCTCCAAGGTTTCTTGCTGTTGCACATGCACACATCAGCACATCATGATTTCACCATTATCTTGTCTCAGCCTGCCACTGGGGGCTCACACGGGACAGATCTGAGGGCTGCCATAGCCCCGAAAACAATCCTAGTCACTCAGTAGGCTAGCAGAACCTGATCCAAAACTAACCAGTCAGCTACCTGCTGAAACAAAACTCAGCCAGACATGGTGGTACATACCTGTAATACCAGCACTCAGGAGGTGAAGGCAAGAGGATCCCAGTGAATTCAAGTCCAACCCGAACTGCACAAGGAGACCCTGTCTCAAAAAACAAACAAAAAACCAAAAAAAACGGGCCTGGGATTTAGCTCAAGTGGTATCATGCCTGTCTTTTTTTTTTCGAGACAGGGTCTCGCTTTGTAGCTCAGACTGGCCCTGAGCTCAGCCTCAAACTCACATCACAGCAGTCCTCCTGCCTCTGCCTTCTGAGTGCTGGAATTACAGGCGTGAGCCACCCCTCCCCGCACTGTGGTATGTGGTACTGATTGCTGCTGGGCGTGAGTCTCCACGCCCAATATAGGTATGTGGTCACTGGGGATCAAACCTGGGCCCTTGCGCTTGCAAGACAGGCGCTGGAACCACTGAGCTAAATCCCTGGCCCCTATCATGCCTGTCTAGCAAACACAGTGTAAGTTCTATCCGTGGTACCAAAAAAAACCACAAAAAACAAAAAACTACACAAAAACCTATATTCTCTACCACTGAAACAAGATGCTGAGTATTATTGCATTCTAATCAAAATAAAGCAAGGGCCAAGGATGTAGCTCAATGGTGCCACCTCTTGACTGGCAGGTACAAGGTCCTGAATTTGATCTCTAGTTCTGCCAAAAAAAATACCCAAGGTAATCAAAATGAGTCATCATGTAAGGAACCAGTGAAGTCTGAACTCACATGGGAGAAAGACAATCGAATGCCAAAACAAACAAGACACAGATGTTGGAATTAACCTGGTGGTCTTCAGAGGATCGATTTCCAAAAATGTTTTAACACTGGTGGACACTATTTTGGTCTTTTACTCAGCAGAGTTTGATGGGGTGGAGGCAGGATAGGTGACCAAATCTTGAAACCTGTGAGAACTTCTACATATGGGTCCTGAGAGGTGGTGCTGGGATCCCACATCTCATGCTCCCTTCAGATCTGGGCCTTCTCCCAGGAAGTCCACACACAGGGATTTGGGAAATGTGTTCTGAGCATGTGTTCTGGGATTTTTTTTTTTAAGATGTTTGAGATGGGGTCTTACTATGTAGCTCAAACTGGCCTCAGACTCCTAGCAGTTCTCCTGCTTCAGCCTCCTGAGTGCTGGGATTACAGTATGCACCAAATTTGGGGTCTTGGAATTAACAGATTATGCCTACTTCATCAGCTAGCTTTGTCACTCCCTAATGCCCTGTCAAGATGATCACCTTCAGTTTGAGCCCAGCCCGGGCTACATAGTGAGCTCAAGGCCAGCCTGAATTGTACAGCAAGATCCTATCTCAAAAAAAAAAAAAAAAAAATCGGGGGGGGGGCCCTGCTGGGGAGTTAGCTTAGTGGTTTCGGTACCTGTCTTGCAAGTGCAAGGACCCGGGTTTGATTCCCCAGTTAACCACATACAATACTGGGCGTGGAGACGCACACCCAGCAGCAACCAGTACCACATGCCACCGTGTCGGGCATGGTGGCTCATGCCTGTAATCCCAGCACTCGGGAGGCAGAGGCAGAAGGATTTCTGTGATGTGAGTTTGAGGCTGAGCTCAGGGCCAGCCTGAACTACAAAGCGAGACCCTGTCTCAAAAAAAAAAAAAAAAAATCAGAGAGAGAGAGAGAGAAGGCAAGCAAGTACAAAAGTACATACACATGCATGTGCACGTGTATCAGATGCCAAGAAGTTCTGACACAATCTGTGAATCTGCCGTGTGTGAATTGTACCAGCAAATTTCTGGTTCTGCTGCTCTGTAACAGAGTGAGGTGTTCCCATGGGGACAGGGAGCTGGGCAGAGTGCCTGGGCGTATCCTGTCCTTTTTTTTTTTTTCAATTTCCAGTGAATCTATATTTATTTCAAGTTTTGTAAAAGGAATTAAACTTTTTTTTCTTTTTTGAGATAGAGTCTCATTTTGTAGCTCAGGCTGGCCCTAAAGTCACCATGTAGCCCAGGCTAGACTCAAACTCAGCAATTCTCCAGCCTCTGCCTCCTGAGTGCTGGGATTACAGGTATGAGTCACCATACCCTGCACTGTGGTATGTGGTTACCAGGATTGAACTCAGGGCCTTGTACTTGCCCAGCAGACGCTAGAACCACTGAGCTAAGTCTTCCGGCGCAGGAATTAAACATTTGTAAAACAGTACTAAACAGAAAGGAGTATCTTGGAGATGACCATGAGATTAGGAAATATTTTCCTTTTTTGTTGTTGTTTTGTGTTTATTTTTTTTTTTAAGACAGGGTCTCGCTTTGTAGTTCAGGCTGGCCCTGAGCTCAGCCTCCAACTCACATCACAGTAATCCTCCTGCCTCTGCCTCCCGAGTGCTGGGATTACAGGTGTGAGCCACCACGCCCACCACTGTGGTATGTGGTACTGGTTGCTGCTGGATGAGTCTCCACACTCAGTATTGTATGTGGTTACCGGGGGATTGATCTCAGGCCCTTGCGCTTGCAAGACAGGCGCCAGAACCACTGAGCTAAATCCCTGGCCCAGGAAATATTTTCTTAGACCAAGTCAAACCATTAGGACAAGAATTGCGAATAGACCAAGGATGGCAACACATGCCTGTAATCCTAGCATTTGGGAGATAAGGCAGGAGGATTGATGTAAATTCAAGACCAGCCTGGGCTACACAGAAAGAACTCTTAAAAGAAAAAAAGAAGTTTTCCCATATGGCAAGGATGATAGAAACAAAGCTAGGTCAAGTGAGAGACAAAGTGATTTTTCAGCCTTTATTAATGTATTTAAAGATACACAAGGGGCCAGGGATTTAGCTCAGTGGTTCTGGAACCTGCCTTGTGAGCTCAGGGTCCTGAGTTCAGTTTCAGAGTAACCACATACAACAATGCCAGGCATGGTGACTCACACCCATCAGCAATTAATGCCACCCACCACAATGCCAGGTGTGGTGACTCACGCCTGTAATCCCAGCATGGGAGCCAAAGGCAGGAGGATTACTGTAAATTAGAGGCTCACTTGGGCTACATAGTGAGCCAGGGCCAGCCTGAACTACAAAGTGAGACCCTGTCTTTAAAAAAATAAATAAAGATACATGAAAAATGTCTACAGATCCATGAAAGATTAAAAAAAAATAATGGCTAGAGGTGGTAGTGCACATCTGTAATCCCAGCATTTAGGAGGCTGAAGCAGGAGGATTGTAGTAAATTTGAGGCCAGTCTGAACTACATAGCAAGATCCTGCTTCAAAAGTAAATTACTGGGCTGGAAATTTAGCTCATTGGTTCCGGCACCTGTCTTGCAAGCACAAGGGCCCAGGTTCTATCCCCAGTAACCACAAACAACAATGCTGGGCATGGTGACTCAGGCCCACCAGTAATCAGTACCACATACCACAGTGCTGGGCGTGGTAGCTCATGTCTGTATCCCAGCACTCGGGAGGCAGAGGCAGGAGGATTGCTGTGAGTTTTGAAGCCTGCCTGGGCTATATAATGAGCTCAGAGCCAGTCTGAACTACAAAATGAGACCCTATCTCAAGAAAGAAAGAAAGAAAGAAGAGAGAGAGAGAGAAAGAAAGAAAATGATTTTGAGACAAGGTTTCACTAAATTGCCCAAGCTAGCTTTGAAATTTGCAGTCTTCCTATCAACCTCTGAGTACTAGGATTACTGCTTTGCTCCACTACATCTAGCTCACAATAACTTATATTTTAGCCGTATTGGTATATTTTAGATACATACAATGATACCATTCGTCATAGATAATTTATACTTGTACATGAAATATCTTGCTTCTTTTTTCCCCATTCCCCTCCCCTCCCTGCAGCTCTTCTTCCTATTTATAAAAGCTTTGTTTCCTTCTTTTCCTATTTTCTTTTTTCTTGTCCCCTCCCTCCACCATTTCTCTTGTTTTCCTTCCTATTTGAATATTTTCTTCCCATTTCCCAATACCTATTTTACATTTTGCTGTTCATTTTTCTACTTTTGTTTATCACACCATAAAAAGTGCTGCATTTAAACATGGGTGTCTGATTTATTTCAGTGAGTATGAGCTCAAGGTCCACCCATTTAGCTAGAAATGTTACAAGCTTATCTTTCTTTATGGTAGGGTAATATTCCACTGTATTTTAAAAAAAACATCTTTATCCATTCGCTGGTTAATTGGCATTTAGGCTATTTAAAGATTTAGTTATTATTAACTGTCCTGCTACAAATATGGTGTGCATGTATCTGTGGAATGCTTTTAATTCTTTTGGAAGATAGCAAGAAAGGGAATATCTGGATGGAATGGAACCTCTAGTTTTAAGTTTTTTGAGGAATCTCCACACTGATTTTTACAGTGGTTGCACCAGTTTACACTCCCACCTACAATTGAGAAGGGTTCCTCCCCTCCTCACAGCCCTACCAGCATTTGCTATTGGTTGATTTCCCCCACACACACTTGGGGTGGTTACTTTCTTGATAAAAGCAATTTTTTTTTTTTTTTGAGAGAGAGAGAATCTCTCTTCATAGTTTAGGCCAGTCCTGAACTCACTATGTAGCCCAGGACAACCTCAAACTCAAAAACAATCCTCCTGGGCCGGGGATTTGGCTTCCAAGCGCAAGGCCCCGGGTTGGATTCCCCAGTTAACCACATACAATACTGAGTGTGGAGACTGACGCTCAGCAGCAATCAATACCACATACCACAGTGCTGGGCATGGTGGCTCACGCCTGTAATCCCAGCACTCGGGAGGCAGAGGCAGGAGGATTGCTGTGATGTGAGTTTGAGGCTGAGCTCAGGGCCAGCCTGAACTACAAAGCGAGACCCTGTTTCAAAAAAAAAACCACAATCCTCCTGCCTCTGCCTCCCGAGTGCTGGGATTACAGGTGTGAGCCACGACACCTGGCATTGTGGTATGTGCTTACCAGGAATCAAACTCAGGACCTTGTACTTTGCCAGGTAAACACCAGAACCACTGAGCTAAATCCCCGACCCAATAACAGCCATTCTTTTGGGAGTGAGATGGAGTCTCAGCATTGTTTTAATTCAGCTCACAATAATTTTAAGAGGTCTGGGGGCCGAGGATTTAGCTTAGAGGTTCCAGCACCTGCCTTCCAAGAGCAAGGTCCCTAGTTCCCCCGTTCTATCCCTGGTAACCACATACAACAATGCTAGACGTGGTGACTCACGTCCACCAGCAATCAGTACCATATACCAGAATGCTGGGCATGGTGGCTCACACCTGTAATCCCAGCACTTGGGAGGCTGAGAACTCACAGAAATCCTCCTGCCTCTGCCTCCAGAATCTTGGGATTACAGATGTGAGCCACCACACCCACCTTTTTTTTATTTTAAAAATCTTCTTTAAGTAACCTAGACTGAGTTCGAAGAACCTCCAGCTTCATCCTCCCAAGAGTACTGAGATGTACTGTCACCACAACTGGCTACTTTTTAGCAAAAGCAGTTCTTTAGGCCCTATCTTAGAATTTGGAAACACAAACCACAGGCTGTGTTTATTTTGTATATTTTTTCCTTTTTGAGACAGGGTCTTGTTTTGTAGTTCAGACTGGTCCTGAACTCATTATGTAGCCTCGGCTAGCCTCAAACTCACAGCAATCCTCCTGCCTCTGCCTCCCAAGTGCTGGGATTACAGGTGTGAGCCACCATGCCCAGCATTCTGGTATATGGTACTGATTGCTGGTGGGCGTGAGTCACCACGTCTGGCATTGTTGTATGTGGTTACCAGGGATAGAACTAGGGAACTAGGGACCTTGTGCTAGCAAGGCAGGCTCTGGAACCATGGAGCTAAATCCCAACCCTTTATTTTATATTTTTGAGACAAGGTCCCACTATGGAGTTCAGGCTGGCCTTAAACTCACAGTGATCCTCCTGTCTCACTGTGCCTGGCATAAATCATGCTTTTAATGAATTAAGAACCTGGGAACTTTTCTGTTGTCTGTCCTGTTATACTATCCTCAACAGCTTTATTGTCTCATCCGGTTTATTCTTGGACACACTGTAGTCAAGGCACCCTGCCTTTAAGGATACACCTGGTTGTGACGAGGGATTTAGCTTAGGGCCGCTACACCTGCCTCACAAGTGCAAGGTCCTGAATTCCATCCCTGGTACTGAAACAAAAAGAAAAAATAATGATACACATGGTTTTTGAGGAAGAATGGGGTGGGGAAGAACAATATCATACTCTTATTAAAGTGTAGCAATAAATCCTCAGTTCAGGCCTAGAAGTACAGTCGCCATTTGTGCCCATGGTGGTCTCTGTCTCATCCCCAGCATTTCACACAGTCTGCTCTGAGTGCTACAGTTTTTATCCAGATCAGTGTGATCAATTCAAGGACCTGGACCTGGGGTTGCCAGAACCCGGGAGTCAGACTAGCTTTTTCCTCCCTACTCACTCTTGTATTATGGGCTTTGAGGGTCCACCTTTGTGGTACCAGGAAGAGCAGGGGTAGAAATGACTCCAGGAGCACCCAGATCACAGTCAACGCATTTATAATCTTTATTGTAAAGAAGTTGCAGTCGGAATATGGGACACTGAAAATACACAATCATGGATTGTTCTTTCAGAAGAGAGATCCATATATACAAAAACTGTAAACATAGTCACTTAAATATCACTTAAATAATTTTTCTATGCTACAATGTATAGAGATGTCACTCAACCGCAACTCCAGAGGGAGGCATCTGTCTGTAAGAATGAAATATGGCAACGTGTCTGGTTTAATTTATGTGAAAAGCCAGCTTTGTGCAATGCATGAATAGTCAGCTACGCATGGGAACCCCCTAGGGCTGGGCCTTAAAACAGGGTACAGGTTAGAGAGGGAGAAACTGGTCCAAGTAGCTAAGGTAAGACGGGGTGCAGGAATAGCTGTCTGCAGGGGCACTGTTGGCAGGTGGAATTTCCACGACATTTTCCTGATGAGAAGCTTGTCTTGCCTGGCACCCAGGTGTCCCACTCTTCCTTTAAGCAAGGTCTAACTGAAGGGCTGGTGCCCAGCTGTCCTGTGCCTTCCTGGCCAGAACAGCCCACGCAGAGGGGCAGCGGATGGGGTACTATGAGGTGAAACCTGAAGACTCGACCACAATCACAACACTAACAGGCCAGGCTGTTCTAGAGTCTATGAGTGGGAATGAAGGGAGGCTCCAGAGAGAGCAAACCAAGACAGCAGCAAACATAGTCACTGTCCATGGGACCTGGGGATGGGGAGTGGGTACAACCTCTGGCCTCAAAGTGAAATTAGTGTCCTTACCCTTGGTCCTGGGAAGCCCAGCACCAGGCTGTGTAGGGCAGCTGGACCTCTGACCTTGGAGTGGACAGGTAAACCCCAGGTTTCCTGGTCCATGAAGGGACTGCCTGTTATTTCCCAGCCCATCCCAGGCTGTGCTGCCCACTTGTAGGACCTCAGGTGTGGGCCCTCTTGCTAAGGGGGGTTTTGGGGGACAGCCCAGGCTCCCCAGAGGGGCTCCTTCTACTTGGCCCAGGGAAGCCCACAATGGCCATCCCCTGTGTCCCTGGTGCTGGGTGGGTAGGACCCGAAGGAGGTGCCAGGAGACCTTGGAGCCTGAATTGGTGGGGTGGGTTTTGAGGCCTTGCCTGCACCTGCCAGCCACTAATAGGCAGGCACCTGGTACCCTTTGGGGCTGGTGTCCAGGGTCTCGGTGAAGGGTGGGCTTTGGTAAGTCTCGGTGCCCTCTACACCACTGCCCACCGGGTACCCAGGATAGGTCTGGCCTGCCCCAGTGCCCAGCTGCTCTGTGGCGAAGAGTGACATGTCGGTGCCCAGTCGGAACCGTTGCAGGGCCTTCACGGTGAGCGCCACCTGGCGGGAGGGACGCGGGTCATTTGGGCCAGCTGAAGTGCCCCTGTCCTCCGCTGCCCCCTGTCCCACACTTACCCAGCTGAGGATGGAGAAGAAGCTGAAAGCAATGGCAGCCCGCGCAGCGTCGCCAGCCTGCGTGGTGCTGGGCCCTGGTGCGGTGCGCTGCCACTGATTGGTGAGGAAGCAGAAGCCCACGAACCACAGGAAGGACCAGAGACCTAAGGGCGGCAGCCACAGCCACAGACACTCTGTCACCAACAGGGACCTAGTGTCCACGATATGCCTCGCTTCGCCGGTTCTGGATTCAGTTCCAGGATGCCAGGCCCAGGGGCACAGGACAGGAATAGGGTCCAGCAAGGCACAGCTGAAAACTGGCCTGCTCACCGCGGCCGCCACCTATTACTGACTCCTAATTCCCAGGAAGGGGCACAGACCCACCTCTAAACTCTCAGGGTGGTCACTGAGCCAGGCCCCGCCCCTCGCGTCAGGCCCCGCCCCTCCGTGCCCCGCCTACCCGAGAAGCCCAGGTCCAGCAGTACAGCGCGGCGACGGTCTCGGACGCTGCTGATCTGCTGAAAGCGCACGTCGAGCAGCAAGAAGGCGGCGCAAGCAAGGAAAGCCCCTAGTCCCAGCACGATGCCGAAGCGGCAGGCGCCCGCGTTCCCATTGAAGATGCACCGCAGTTCCGGGCCGCTGTCGGCGTTCACGTAGCCCTCGTTGATTATAGGCCCGAACACCGCGATGGAGAACACCTAGGGGGAGGGGGGCGGTGGTGCTGCTCAAGGTCTGCAGAGGCCCTCTTTCCCCTAGTTCCCCGAATCTCCAGGCCTGGGCCCGCGTTCCCTGAAGTGCAGGACCTATCTTTCCCACCTTTCAAGCAATCAGGAAGAACACCAACCAGTTAGTGAGCACCTGTCAGGTCTAGGTACTGGGTTAATACCACTATTTCTGAGTACAATCCTCCCAAAACCAGCGGGATGCTACACTTCTATGGTCAAGCACTTTCCTCTGAGCTGCACAGCAGCTACATCATTCTTGTTTTGTTTTTTGAAACAGGCTGTCACTTGGCCTTGCAGGAAAGCCTTGAACTCGAGGCGAGCCTCCTGCCTCCTGAGTCCTAGGGCAGGCACCAAGAACCACTAGCTATATCCCAGGCTCCTGAATGCTGGGATTACAGGCATGCACCACCATGTCCACCAGGAGCCACATCATTCTTATTCCCCTGCAGCAAGGATACTGGGGTTCCAACAGGTAAAGGGTTGTCCAGGGTCACGTGGCTTATCAGAGCCAGGGAAGAGATTCACGATAGCTCCTCTCCGCAGCTTAGACACAATGGCGTCCTCTTAGGGCGCACTCCAGCGTGTGGAACGGGAGTCTTCATGTGGGTGGATCAGTGAGTGGATTGCAGTCTGGAGGGGTGGGGAAGGCACGAGTGGACGGGAGACTGCACGGAGGTAGAGGCCAGGTCCCAAGTTGAACCAGCTCTCAGCAACTGGGAGCTGTGCACCTGCTTGGTGTGCTTCCTGGGTAAACAGCCCAGTGTTTGGAGAGCTGGGTGGGGAGAATGTCCAGCAGCTTTCACAGTGGTGGATGCCTAAGGAATGATGTTCCCCATGGAACTGATTAATATCAACCATGAGCATTTGAGATCAAAAGGCAATTATCACTCACTTTTAGAGTTTGGCCCAGTATCAGTACCTTCTGTGCAAAGTTCTGGCTGGCAGGTAAGGATTGGACCACAGTCCTTTTAAACCTGACACTGTTCTTTAGCTCTGGGCAACCCTTTATTTCCAAGAACTGACCTTGGTCTCAACTTCATTTTGCTCTTTTCCTGGCCCACTTCCAAGAGACTTAGTCAAGGAGTAAGGTTGGATGTGGAAATGTTCCCCCTGCACAGTCCACTACTGGGGACCAGAGCTGGAGCCAGAACGCAGGATTGCTGCTTTCTGGTCTAATCAGTCACTCCACAAGGGAGCCCAGGGACCTGCCCTCTCTGGGCACCGCCCTTCTCTAAGGCAAAATCTAGAACCTGGCACCCCATTCTCTCTTCTGCCTGGAAGGGTGAGGGGGACCCATAATGCCTCAACCTGGCACCTCCTCCAGGAAGCCCTCCCAGGGTGAGACCCCCTCCCTTAACTCTCTTCCAGGAGATGTGGAAGGCCTGGGGAAGGCTGGCTCCCCTCCAAGGGGCCTGGCAGCTGCGCGTGCGGGGAAGCGGGACGCCCCTGCTGACCCCACTGGGCTCCATTAGCTCCTTCGTCGTCCAAGCCTTTGGGCTAATCGCGTCCCCACCCTGCTGCCCAATTCCAGGTCGTGAGAACGGGGAAAGACAGAGAGAAGGCTGAGGAAAGGACCGGAGTTAGACCTAAGGAGGAACTGGGGGGAGTGGGCGAGCGGGGGTGACCTCTCAAGGTCCCTGGGGCGCTGCCAGCCCCTCCCCCGCCCATAGGTGGGCGCGCCCAGCCCGGTGACGTCACCTCAACCTGCGGCCGGCGGAGATGAGGGTGAGGGGCTGGGGGGCGAAGGCCTGGAGGAGGCTGGGGGAACGGGAGATGGGGAAGGGTCAGGGAGGGACCACTCACCCAGGACGCGACCCTCAGCAGGGTCTGCGGCCGCCGCGCGAAGCTCACGGGGTCTAGGGCGGCCCCCGCGCGGCCCGCGCCAAAAGAGGAGCCCTCCATGGCCGGCCTGGGCGGCCACTCGCCCCCGACAGCCTCTGTCCGTCGGTCTCGACGGCCGGCCCCGCCCGAAGCTGCCGGGCTCCTGTCGAGACTGCTGATGCTCTGGCTGCCGCCGCCGCTGCCGCCGCCGCCGCCGCCGCCGCCGCCGCCGCCTCCCGGGAGCGCGCGGCGGGGGCGCGCGGGCGGGGCGGGGCCGGGCCGAGCCGGCGCCCCCCACGGTCCACGCGTGGGCCGGGCCGGGCCTCCGTGCGCCCCGCCCATCCTCACCTGCGTCCCGGTCCGCCGCGCGGTGGTGCTGCTCGGGTGACCGGCCGCCAGGTTCCCACGGACAGAAAGGAAAACTAAGGCCCAGCATCTTCCCCTCTTCCCTCAGGGAGAATAAGAGAGCAGTAACTGGGGGCTTTTCCTATGACCTCTCGTCCCCCAGCTTCTCTCTCAGAAGGGTCTAAACTCAGGTCGGGAGAATGGTCCCTGCCCACAGGGACATTTGTGTAGGAGGCAGAGCCCAGAGGGGCCCGCAGGGCTGAGTGCCGGCATCTATGTGCCTTTCCTGGGCCAGGGGGTGGTGTGCAGAAGTCCTCCTCACTCCTGCATATCCTTCAAGGACTCACTTGTGACCAAGGTCTGAGTCTGAGTTGGGAATTAAGAGGGGAGAAAATGAGAATCAGAGCCGCAGCAGAGAGGGAAGCTGCCCTGGCTCCCTTGGTCTCTCGTACACTGTTTGGTGACAGGACCCCTTTTCCCATGAGCTTGGATGCCTCCTCCATTGTGGCATCGGTGGCATCTGTCCCCTGAAGAAATGCTCCTGGAGAGAGGTCGTTTTCCTACCTGACCTTTCTGGAGATGATAAGAGTGCAGTAGGAAATCCCGGGAAAGGCCCCAGCTATGCATCTCTGGCTTCCTAGGATCAGTGCAGGAATAAGCGGTCTGCACTAGTTGAGCGTGGACAAATGCACAGTGGTTTACTGTAGGGATGTGGGGAGGGAAGTGTGGACAGAGCTCAGCACTCTGAGACCCACTAGTTCTGGGCTCAAACTTTCTCAGCCTAGAAATGGGCCAGTGGGCAGGACAGATATGGCCAGAGGTGCTGCCCACTAGTGTTTTGTCGTGTCAGGTACACCTCATATCCAGTCTCATCCCTGTCACAGTGGTAAATGTTATCTACTTCTGCCCTCCCCTCATATCATTTGTGTCAGCACCCAGACACACTGGGCTTGAAAAAAAAGCTCAACTGTACTTCATCCTTTAGGAGCAAACTGGAGGTGTCATCCTCCACTTTTGACATCTCTCTTCTCTGTCCCTCTGAAACTCCACTTAAGCTCCTAATGGCCCCACACTTGCACCTGCCAGGCTAAGAGGCATGTTTGATCCTGCTGACTCCTTCCCTCCAGGACACACTTCAGATGTCACTCCTTTGCATGTCAGACCAACACTTTACTACAGAGCTCCATCCCCATCTATCATCTACTCTTTCTTGGCAGCTATTTTCAGGTGGCTTTTTCTGCCAGTCCTGAGCCTTAGGCTTCCAGGTCCTATCCCTGGGGTCCTAACTCTGTGATAGCTCGATTATTCTAGATGCAGAGAGCACTCAAATACCAACTTGACTCCGAACTTTGTTAACCCGGATGCCCTGGAAAATAGTCAAAGGTAGAGTGTGTGTATGAAAGATGGAAAGACGAGAGAGAGAGACAGTAATCTGAGGAAGCCAGTCAGGAAAAAAAGGGAAGTGTAGCAGGGGAGGAGGGCATGACAATGCAGATATGGTGTCCTGAGATGAACATACTTCCAGAGGACACCTGATGAATCCACAGCCAGTGTGCAGTAAGCTGTGTTAGGCCTTAAGAAGTCAGTCCTGTGCCTGGGGTGGGATGAGCAACTTCTCTGCTGCCTGCTCTGATCTCATTTGTCACTTAGCCCCTCTGGGCAGCACCTGTACAAGCCTGCATGTCCATGGGAGCCCTCCGGCAGAGGTACTTCACCTCCTCTACTGCAGGAACAGGAAGCCGTGCTGAAGCTGACTCTGGCCCAGGAGAGGCTGACACCATGGGGATCAGAGACCAGGGCTTTGTGATCACAGACCAGGGGCAAACACTGCTCTTAAGACTACTCTGGCTGGGAGCCAAAAGCTAGGGACAGGTGGTGCAGAGATCCAGGGTCTAGGTCACCCCAAATTTAACTAAATTCATTGCCTTCTCTCTCACTGCTGCCAAAAGCAACTCCCAGGAGCTATTCCTGGGATAACTTTGGCCTGCTCCCACTTTGGGACCCTGTCCCTTCTTTCAGAAGCCAGAATCCCAGGCAAGAGAACACAACTGAGCAGAAAAGAGAAAGAGCAGTACATGGTGGGGCATAACTGCAATCCCAGCACTCAGCAGGAGGACTGCCCCCAACTGGAGGCTAGCCTTGACTACACAGTGAGCTCAAGGCCACCTTGAACCACACATATTATTGAGGACTTGTCTCAAAAAACAACTACCAAAAAATACCCCTTGCCCAAAGATAATAAAGTCCTAGAACAAAGCACACTGAAAAGACGAGTTTAGTCACTTTCCCAGCATTTTATTTTGGTCTCAAAACTGTGAGGAGCTGTCCCCAGGATCCTCTCTAGACAAACCTGCCACCGCTGTGAAAAGCCACATGCCTGCCAAGGAGTAAGCAGCATGGTGAGTGGACCCTCAGAGAAAAACTCTGCCCGAGCTTTCCCTGTGGGGGATAAGCACAGGACAGGTCTTGTTCCAGATGCAGCAATAGGACAGAGCCATTGAGGCATCCCCAGCATCTCAGTGAGAAAGCAATGGCCTGGCCCCAAGGAGGAGACACAGGAACCCCAATCATGGCCCCAGGCTTCTTTTGGGAGAACTAAATCCATGTCGTGGAGTTAGAGCAAGAGGTCACATGCTGATTGGCTGGAAAGTGGCAGCATGACTGTTCCTGCTTCCTTCCCCAGCAGTCCCAAGGAGCCACAGCTGAGGCAGAGGCCACAGAATACTTTCAAGTGGGCACCTTCATTTCTACTGTGTTCTGCCTGACAAGGCCCCCGTGGGCAGTGTCCTGGGGACTGTCTTACTGAGATACAACAGGCTTTGGTTCAGATGTACTTTAATCAGTGCCCGCCCACTCCAGCCAAGCTGGCCCTCCATTAGTCACAGGAGCCATCCTTCCAGCCGTCTCGCCATCGTTCATCCACCTGTGAGCAGTCGAAGTCAGGCTTGCCCAGCTTGCGGTTCACCTCGTTGTGCAGATGGCACAGCCATTGAGTGAAGGATGCCCGAGTTCGAGTGTCTGGTTGGTTCCTGCCTATCCTGTGTGTGGGGAGCACAAGAAAGATAATAGAAGAAGGCAGAAGCCAAGCTGTCCCTGCCAGCTCCTGGGGAGGGAGCTGGGTGCTACAGTGAGCCACACCTCAGTGAGCCCTTGAGCTCTCAGATAATGGCACAGGAATGCCAAGAACAGAGCTGACACTCCTATTTCCTGGGTGTGGACTCCCAGGGCTGCACCACACACCCCTTTGGGGAGCTTGGCAAACCCAGACAAAAGCCCAGGGCAAGACATTTAATAAAATACAGACCAAGGAACTTTACAACCTTGTAAAAATCCAGGAGGCCTCAGCCCAGTGTCTCTGGCCTCAGGCAAAGTGTGGGGCGAGGCCATCCAAACCAAGTAACTGTAACAGCTCTTTTTTTGCTACCCCAATTCAGGAAAAAAACCAAAACAAAACAAAACAACCCAAAAAACCTTCATTCTAACTAGAGGCCTTAAACTACATCGACAGCTCTACCCCATGTCCAATCCAAAACCAATTATGGGGGACTTGGGTGCCTCAATGAAGAAGAGCTGGCTCTGTGGAGCAAAACAGTATGTTCCCAAGGATTTAAAACCAGCAATCCAGCTACATAAATTAGGCAAAGTGGAGTCCTAGCCTTCTATCCAAGGCCTTCACGAGTGGAAAGCAAGGTACTCATCAGGGGAGCTCTTCCTGAAGCACCCAAGGGCACGTCTGGGCAGCTCAGCCTCTGAGTGTAAAGGATAAAGTTCATCTGACCCGACCTTTCCCTGGTTGTAGGCCCTGCTCCTAAGCAATCGTCTGCTACCTGTGCATCCATCTTGCTAGGCTCTATGAGACTCCACCAAGGGGCCAAATCTCTTCGGGCTAAGGTTCTGTTGCCTGCAGATAGTGGTCACATCTTACCTCTCTCTTATGTCTTCAGCACACTCCTCGCACGGGTAAAACTTGGAAAATAAATGTATGAACTGGGCCATGTCTTGCTGCTGTTCTGGGGTGGGCTGGTCCGGGTAGTAGGCAGCCAGTGTATGGAGCAGAGCCCAGCTGTGGCGGCCCAGTTCCTCGCGATCCTGTGGACAATCCTCTCTAAACTTCCTGTCCCGCTGCAGAAGTAGGCCGACTAAAGGTCAGTTTATTCTCCCCCAACCAAAGACCCACAAGGTTCCCCTTTCGATGTAGCTCAGGGAACAGCGCGAGGCCACCAGTTCAAACCCTAGGAACTCAAGGAAAAAAAAAAAAAAAATCCTCTTTCCCAGCCCCAGCTGGAAGCCCACTGACTACGGGCAGAAGTGCTCAAACGACTGGGCCCGCGAGTAGCTGAAAGCTCAAAGGTCAGACCTACGAGGGAGGGAGAGGGAACCAGGTTTTAGGCACAGCCAACCCCAGGGGTGTGGGCCCATGGAATGCCTGCCCTGGGCTCCCAAGAACAAGGTGCGCGCGGGGAACCTGCACCTTCTGCTGCGTCCTCATCCACGTCTTGAAGTCTACGCAGGCCCGGCAGGGCCGCTTACGCGAGGCGTCCTGGACGCCGGGTGACTCTGACGCCGGCGGCTGACCGGGAGTCGAGGACAGAACGGAGGAAGGACGCCTCGCACCGCGGCCTCGCGCGTCCGTCACTAGGTCGTCAGTCACCTCAGACCGCGTACCACCCGGCAGGAAAGAAAAGAGGCTGTTGCGGGAGAAACGCGTTTGCTCACCGGGCGCCGCCATCTTGCGCGCGCACAGCCTGCCGGGCCAGGCGGGCCTCCAGCGGGGTCGCCAAGTCGGCCGCCAGACCAGTGCGCGCGCCACTGCCAGGGCGCGGCCCAGAGAACCGAGGCCCCAGGCAGGGCCCGCGGGCGAGGCGGGGCCCGCGGGCGAGGCGGGGTCCGGAGGAGAGGCGGAGCCCGGAGAAGAGGCGGAGTCCGGAGGCGAGGCGGGGCCCGGCGTCGGGGCGGGGCCCGGAGCTGCGGCGCGGCCCCGAGATGAGGCGGAGCCCGAGGCAGGGGTCCTGGACGAGGCAGGGCGGGAGGCTCGGCTCGCTCTGGCTTCCCGGCCGGAGGCCAGACCAGGGTTCCTAGTCATGGCGACATTGTGGCCCGAGGCCTGGGCCCGTTTAGTGCCCCTCAACCTCTTTTCCTGGACTAGCCTTGGAGACCGTCCACTGTTGGGGCGATCAGGTTTCCTCCAGTAAAAGATCAGCGTGTGGTGAAAGTAGCGCCGCGGCCGCGTTGAGCTCTCGGGCTGAGGCCCAGGCGAGGTCACGGATGCGGCCCGCGACGCCCCCATTGCTCCCCTTCCACAGTGGAGCTCTGCCCTTAGCTGGGCAGTGCACCCACCAGCCTTCTGCGGGCGCCATGGCAACCTGGGACGTAGCGTGACAACACAGAGGTCTGGTCCGAATGCGCTAAGGGCCGGGCACCTTGAGAACACCTGCAGGTACAGAAGTTGCAGAAAAGAGCCAGACGTGGTGGCTCACCCTTGTAATCTCCGCACTCGGGAAGCAGAGGCTGGAGGAGTTCCAGGCTAACCTGGACTACATAGTGAGTTCAGGGTCATCCTGAGCTACAAAGAATGACCCTGTCTCAAAAAAAAAAAAAAAGAAAAGAAAAGAAAAAGAAAAACAATGCCAGCACTCTGAAGATTGAGTCAGGAAGAGGGTTAGTTCGAGGCCAACCTGGACTACATAGTGAGTTCCAGGTCAGCCTACACTACAAAACGAGACCGTGTCTAAAAATAAAAAGCCAACAAACCAAACAGAGAAGATGTACTAAAGATTCACATTGATAAATGTCCACTTACAAACTGTACAGGATGTAGAAAATAAAACCTTCTTGAGGAGGAACCTATTAGGTAGAGATCTGAAGGTGTAGGTGCTAAGGAGCCTCTTCAAGATCAAGTTTAAAAGAGGAGAGATTTTAGCTCAGTGGTTCCACCATCTGCTTTGCAAGTGCAGGGTCCCGAGTTCAGTCCCTGGTGGCTCACGCCTGTAATCGCTGCCCTCTGGAGGCAGAAATAGGAGGATTGCTGTGAGTTTGAGGCTGGCCTGGGCTACATAGTGAGCTCAGGGTCAGGCTGAACTATAAGAAACAAGACCTTGTCCCCCACCCCCCCAAAAAAGAGGATAAAATCAAAAAAGGAGGTTTTAGGGATTTAGCTCAGTGGCACCACACCTGCCTGGTAAGTACAAGGTCCTAAGTTTGATCCCTGGTACAACAAAAACTAACAACAACAACAAAACAAAGTCTTGACATTTTCTAGAAGCAAAAAGGTGAATGGGGTAGAATTCTGGCAAGGAGACAAGAGGGGGAGATTCACAGCTGGGCACAGTTCCACTGAGGATCTTGTCAGCTGTCATGGAGATTGAGATATACTCTAAGAGCAGTGGACAGATACTAGACAGTTTTGGGCAGGACTACCTTGACCTGACATCTTATTTTTTTCCTAGGCATTGCGGGATTGAACTCAGGAGTGTTCTACCCCTAAGCTACATCCCCAGCCTTTTTTCTTTTTTCTTATGAACCAGGGTCTCCCTGAGTTGCCCAGGTAGGACTTGAATTTGTGATCCTTCTGTCTCCCCGAGTACCAGGACTACAAGCATGAGCCACAGCACCTGGTTTACCTGTTCCAATCTCCACTTTTCAAAGATTCTCTGGCTATTATATAGCCATTGGGTTTCTTAGGGACAAAGGATCCTCTACTATCCACAGCAGTGGTGGAGCTATGTTTTTTTTGAAGCAAGGTCTTGCTTTGTATTTCAGGCTGGACTTGAATTCAATATGTAGGGCTGGGGATTTAGCTCAGTGGTTCCAGCATTTGCCTGGCAAGCCCAAGGTCCCGAGTTGATCCCAGTAACTTCTTAGCACAGTGCTGGGTGTGGTGGCTCATGGCTGTAATCCCAACATTTGAGAGGCAAGGGCAGGAGGATTGCCAAGAGTTCAAGGTCAATTTGGGCTACATAAGGAGTTTAGGGCCAGCCTGAACTACAAAGCAAGACCTTGTCTCAAACAACAACAACAACAAAACTCTAAAGATAATAAATAAACAAAATTCACTATGTAGGTCAGGTTGTCCTTGAATTTACAGTAATCCTGCCTCAGCCTCCAGAGTGCTGGGATTTCAGACATGCACCACTATATCTGGCATGTTGTGGTTTGTTTGTTTGTTTTTTAGTTTTTTGAGACAGAGTCTTACTTTGTAGTTTAGGCTGGTCCTGAAATGAGCCTGTAACTCACAGCAATCCTGCCTCTGCCTCCTGAGTGCTGGGATTAGACATGAGTCACCATGTCAGACACTGTGGTATGTGGTATTGATTGCTTATGGGCATGTCTCACCACATCTAGTATTGTTTGTGCTTACCAGGGATTGAATTGGGGACCTTGAGTCTGTAAGTCAGGCACTGGAACCACTGAGCTAAATCCCTGGCCGTGTAGTTTTTTTTGTTTGTTTTTGAGACAGGGTCTTGCATTGTAGTTCAGGCTGGCCCTGAGCTCAGCCTCCAACTCACATCACAGCAATCCTCCTGCCTCTGCCTGCAGTGTGCTGGGATTACAGGCATGAGCCACCACACCCGGCACTGTGGTATGTGGTACTGATTGCTGTTGGGGTGAGTCTCCATGCCCAGTATTGTTATGTGGTTACCGGGGATCGAACCCGGGCCCTTGTGCTTGCAAGACAGGCACCGGAACCACTGAGCTATATCCCTGGCCCAGCCCTGTATTTTTTTGGTTTTTTGAGACAGGGTCTTGCTTTGTGGTTTAGGCTGGCCCTGAGCTCCGCCTCCAACTCACATCACAATCCTCCTGCCTCTGCCTCCCGAGTGCTGGGATTACAGGCATGAGCCACCACGCCCGGCACTGTGGTATGTGGTACCGGTTGCTGCTGGGTGTGGGTCTCCATGCCCAGTATTGTTATGTGGTTACCGGGGAATGGAACCCGGGCCCTTGCGCTTGCAAGACAGGCGCCGGAACCACAGAGCTAACTCCCCGCCGGCCCTGTAGTTTTTTTTGGATGAGAGAAAGTTAAGATGATGAAGAGGAAAATGTAGAATTAGCCAGGTTTTGATGGGGATTGTCAATTGGAGCAGGTCTCAGAACTGTTCTCCTGCCTTTCCTCTGTCTTCCAAGGTGTCTGTGAAAAATCCATGTATAAGAACCAATCATACTGAGTGTGGTGGTATATAGCACACTCTGCATTTAGGGGGCTGCCGCAAGTTTTAGGCCAGCCTAGGCTACATAGTGAGTTCTAGGCCAGCCTGAACTACACAGCAAGACCCTGGCGAAAGAAAGAAAAAAAGCAGTTGCTAAAGAAAGAAGTTGCTGAGAGATGGAAGAAGCAGGCAGATCAAGACTGCACAAAATGAAATTCCTTAGGACCAAAGCTTGTCTTGAGTGCAGCAGACAGGATTGCCACACCCTGAGGGAAATGCACGTTATAAAATAAGCTACACAAAGGTCACCCAAGGCCAATCGGAATGTATGTGGACTTTCTCAAATGTGTCAGTTCGAGGACAGCCTGGGTGTTACTGCCTGACTGGAAGTGTCTGACCGTCTCTGTGACTTCATTTAGCCTGTAGTTTGTTTTTGCCAGTATTTCCTGGTAGGCCAGAGGGAGTTGACGTCACTATAATCATGTCAAACTAGATCCCTACCCAGGAGGACAGGGTCTTTCCTACCCTGGACCCCACCAGGTCAGCTGGACCCTCAGCTGAAGTTGAGAGAGCAGGATGACAGCTGTGCTGAAGGCACCCTGGCATTGACCTGTGTCAGCAGGTGTCCACTGCCTGGGCCAAGAACAGGGAGGGTTTCAGGACTTCAGAGCGAGCTGCTCGTAGGACATACAAAGGCCCTTTATTGAAGCCAAGACAGTTTCCTGGAATGATGCCCTCGATGCTGACTGCTCCAGAGGGCCTGGAGTAAGGAAATTCTCTCACAAGCAGTTTTTAGAACCAATAGCTCTGTCTCTGACCTCTGTAGGGCTCCCTGCCTTTGTCATCTGGGACCAATGACTCACTGTTCAGTGCCAGTGCTTTGTTTTTATCCTAATGTGGGAAGAGTCTCTTCATGTGTCCAAGTCCAAGAAAACGAAATTTATGTTAAACAGATAATTACTTTTAAGTGTTTTTACTATACCAAGGATTGAACTGTTTGCTCACACATGCAAATGTTCTACCACTGAGCTACATGCCCAATGCCTTTTAAATTTTGAGGCAGTGCTCATTAAATTGCCCAGACCACCATGAACTTGCTATATCCTCTTGCCTTCACCTCCCAAGTACCTAGGATTATAAGCGTAGGCCACTTTGTGCAGCCAGATATTTTTGAGTTTTCCTGGCTGAGTTGGGGAAGGAATGGACCTCAGAGAATGACTAGGGAGATAGGGACTTGAGCAATAGGGTCTAAGTAATCCCTTCAGGACATTAAGAGTCCCTCTCACACTAGGATTAAACTGGAAAAAGCGCTTGCACTGAGCACTGGTTCCAGATGGCAAGGGCATGGAAAGCCCCAGAGTTCAGAGACACAACTATGGGGCCTAAGGAAACTCAGGGGAGGGGTACACGGGAAGAGGGAGAAACAGGGAGATGCATATATTGGGCGAGTATTGTACCAGCAGGGTGTGGGAGCCCTAAGGGGAGAAGTAAGGCAGAGCTTCCAAGTGCATTCCCTTACCGAGGTCACACTGGAGGGAGGGACCAGGATTGCAGTCCCAGCCTCTCTAGATGCAAAACTGCCTTAAGGGCTGGGAATGTAGCTCAGCAGCACAATGCCTACCTGAGAAGTACACTTTGAGTGTGACTCCCTGCCCCCCCCCCCCCAATGTCTTTGCATACTTCCAGGGCTGGCATCTTCTCCTTCTATGTCCCTACCTGAAACCTGGCATTCCTGTGACCAAATTCCAGATTTGGGGTTTAGGAGACTCCCAGAAACTTCGAAGGACAAGGGGGCGTGGTAACTCCACAAGGACTCAGCTTGGGGCTTGGGCGGGGAATTCCAGTCAGGCTAGTCTTCCTGGTAGTTACTCAGAGTCCCCTTAAGAACTGGGAAGTGGCAAGGGCTCTGCCACTCTCCAGCAGTGCGGAATCACTAACAGAGGCTGCAGTGATGGCAAATTCCCGGTACCCGGTGTCAGTAGGAGCAGCAGCCCTGGTGCAGATAGAGCAACTTCAGGTATGATGGCACTGTGTCCCTGCCGGGTCCAGGGAAATGTCCTGTCCAGCTTCTCTAGGAAATTGCAACTTTTCTTCATACAGACCTTTGCCTTCTCTGTGCACTGGTCAGATGGCAGTGACACCTTTGTGCGCAGGAACTGGGATGAGTTTAGGCAGCTCCAGGTAAGTAACCCACACCGCAGCGCCTCTTTCTGCCTGCGAAGGCGTCCCTCCCCATGACCTCCACTCTCCCTGGGTGCACACTGGTCTCTCGGAGACCAACACCCCACTCTTCTTATCAGAAAACCCTTAAGGAGACCTTTCCAGTGGAGGCGGGCCTGCTGCGGAAATCTGATCGTCTTCTCCCCAAGCTTCGAGGTCAGACTGCCAGGGTCCCAGCAGGTGTGAGGAAGTCCTGGGGTGGAGCTCGTGGCCTCTGTGATCTGTCTTTGCTGTGCTCAGATGTACCGCTGCTTTCCCGTGGAGGGCGCACGGGCCGTGGGCTGGCGCGCCTGAGACTGCTGGAAACCTACACACAGACCCTGCTGGCCACTGTGGACCGCGTGTCGCGGAGCCCCGCGCTCACAGGATTCTTCGCACCACAAGCTCGGGACCTGGAATCTGCACTGCCTCCTGGCAGGTGCTTCTCTAGCCCTTTCCCAGCCACACAGGGAATAGAAGCCATGATTGGGGCCAACTCAAAGGGTTGGTGGGTGTGTTCCCACCTCACCCACTTGTTGCCCCTGTGGCTGCCCTCTCCAGCATGGTGATCCTGCCTGCACCCAAGGAGCCCTTAACCCGCCCAGCAGACAATCTTGACATCCACAACCTGGAGGCTCAGAGCCTCTGCTGCGTGCAGCCCTTCCACACCCAGGACACACAGGGAAGGCCCTTCCATACAGAGGCCCAGGAAAGCCTGGATGTGCTGCTACGACACCCCTCAGGTAGGACAGACGGAACCTGGGAATTTCATGTCCCCTGGATTGGAGCTGGCTCGGGAACCCAACCCCTACCTCCCCTTGTGCACAGGCTGGTGGCTAGTGGAGAACAAATTCCAGCAGAAAGCCTGGTTTCCAGCTCCCTATCTGGAGGAGGTGGCCCAGGAAGTGGACCTGCAGCAGGGGAACAGCGGTATGACCCTAGCCCCTACCCCCCCAGACCCGATGATGTCTAAAGGACTTTCAAAAAAGCTAGAAGAGTGGGATAAAATATTCAGATCACTAAGGGAAAAAACTGTTAAAGAAAAAATACTTTACCCATGAAAACTATAGAACAGAAATGAAGAATGCAGATGGAGGATGGCCCTCAATGGGGAGGGAGGCAGCAGTGGCATATGCTTGATGCTCACAACTGCAGTGAAGTCCAGTGGGTTTTGGAGTGATTCTGGGTACCAGAGGAGGGTATCCCAGAAAAGGATGACGCACTACAATGACCCACAAACATCTACTCTCAGGGACCCACTTCTGTGCTTCCCGTGCCTACAAGGGCAGCCGGGCTGATGAGCTGTCAGTGCCAGTAGGGGCACGTGTGCAGATCTTGGCAACTTCTGACCGCGGATGGTGGCTTTGCAGGTGGGTGAGGGCAGGCCTTCGGGAGACCCAGCCAAAGGAGTGGGGGAGGGGCCACCTCTGACCAAGCCCCGACTCTTCAGGTACTGTGACAGGGCTGGTCTGCTCCCCTCAGTGCTGCTGCAACCTGAAGGGCTGGGTGCACTCCTGAGTGGGGCAGCGACCCCTGGGAGCGAGGACAAGGAGAAGAACAAGGCTACCACTAGTCCGCCTCCTGTGCCGGCACGCCCTCCACTGAGTGCCATTCAGAGTCGCTGCTGCACCATCACACGGAGGGCACTGGCGTGGAACTCAGGGCCGTAGAACCCTCCTTGAGGGTCTGGGTTCATTCTGCAGAGAAGCCAGCTGTGTGTCTCAAGCTCAGAACAAGCAGAATGCTCTGGATGAGGGTGGGGGAGCCTGGGAGAATGTGGAATTGTCATTTTCTTTGAGTAAAACTTCTGGGTGACTCCACCTGGTCTTACTGTGCTCAAGGGAGGGCCCGTGGCACCTCAGCCAGGCTGGGCTTCGGGTGGGGTCATCTGCCACATTTGAGACCACCAAGGTGCATCCTGGCTGGTGAAGGCTGTGGCTAGGGACCAGATCCACTGTAGACAGGAAAAGTATGCTTTTATGTGTCGTGGAGAGCTGGGGGGGCAGCAGGGAGAGGGGACAACTTCATGTTGTGCCACAGGAAGTCCAAGAAGGTGGCTGCTTGCAGTGTCCGGCTGAGCCTCTGAAAATGCCGCTCTGGAGAGAATAGGGGGAGGTCAGGCAGTACATGTGCCAGCAGGCTGTTCCTCTACCCAGGCTTTGCCTACCCACCAGTGTAGGGCAGCAGGGCCTCAAGCGCAGCCCGCACACCCTCATAAGCCAGCAGCTCCTCAGGGGCCTCGTGATGCAGCAGGACACTCAGCACTGCCTGTGCTTCGTGGCAATGCCGGGAGTTGGTGTTCCATGTGACACAGAAACGCAGCAAGGCCTCTGTGGGCAAGAGGGACAGTCATCCTACCTGCCATGATCTTCTACCCTCCCCATGCCTGCCAAGTCGGCCCTGCCCACATTCTCAGGACCTTTCTGGTCTCGTCGCAGTCGGAGGACGGTGGCTTCTAGCTTCTCAGAGGCCTCTGGATCCCTCCGAATGGCTGTGGGCAGAAACAAGTCTGAGCTTCGGGAACGGGCTCAATGGTTCTGGGTCTACCCCAGCCCCAGCCTGCCCCTGTGGCAAGCACTGACCCTGGATAACTGTCAGCACAGTGTGGGGTCGATCCAGGGAGATGGCTAGGCCTAGTGCCCGTAGGTACCGCTTTTCATGGAGTAGGTTGTCCAGTTCTTGCTGCCTGGCAGTGAGAGAAAAAGGACAGGAGCCACTTGGACTCTGACTGGGGCTGAAGGCAGAGTCGAGAGACCTGTACCCAGCACCCGGTAGTACGAGCCCAGCCCCCAGCTTCAGTGTCCTTGTGCCACATATCAGGGGCATGCAAATAAGCCTTAGTGTGAGGGGGTGCTGCTGTGGAGCCCACGCTTACTTGACCACCTGCTCCTCCTGCTTGGCTTGCTCCTCTGCCTGTTCTGCCTCAGTCACATCCTGGGATGAGAATGGGTTAGACAGGTGTCCCTATTCCTTGCCCTGTTCACCCACCCCTCGCGGCCTACAACCTTCCAGAGAATGACTCGAGAGTCGCTGGCACCAGTGAGGGCATAGTCGTCCAGCTGGCTGCAGTGTAATCCCCAGACCTTGTCCTCATGGGCATCCAGAGTCCGCACACACTCATTGTTCTTGATGGTCCAAAGCTTTACAAGCCCATCAGAGCCACTGGGTTTGGGATGGGGAGGCTTCAGTGCGAAGGGTCTGTTCTCCACCCCACACCCCCAGCTTCTAGCCCACTCACCTGGACAGTAGCTGGGTACCACGGCTCACAAAGGCCACTTTCAGCACAGAAGCATCGTGCCCCTCAAATGTCTGTGTGGGGGAACGTAGGGACATGAGATGTCACCTGGTAAGTTGTCACCACGGAGTCGGACCACAGGAGACGCTGCTTACCTTGAGGCAGCTGAAGTCCTGCAGTGACCAGAGCTTGATGGTGCCATCAGCTGAGGCTGTGGCTAGTACCTGATCCATGGGCGAGAACTGAACACACCAGAGGCCACGTCGATGGCCTGAGAAAACACCTAGCAGCTGGCACTGTGGCAGGGCCCAGAGTTTGGCTGTGCGGTCTTGTGAGCCTGTGGCCAACAGCTTGTCATTGGGTGCAACAGCCACACTGTTGATATCCTGGCGATGGGAAAAGGTGGAAACTACCACTACCCCAGCAAGGGCTTAACCACCACCACCCCAGAGGCCATGTATGCTCACCTTGTCGTGACAGCGCTGAGTAGCCTGGGCCTGCAGGAGGACAGGGTCAGTGTTTGAGGCTGTGCTCTTGGATAGGATGATTTCAGGGAGGGGCCACAATTTCACAGTGCAGTCCTGGCTGCCCGTCACCAGAAAGGACTCCTTCAGCCTACAGTCCAGTAGGAAAGAGAATAATGCTGAGCCCAGACAGTACTGTCAGTATATCACATGAACGGCATCACGGACCATGATCCAGACCAGTGTGACTGTCCACGGATGCAAACTGGCTCTGGCCCTCTGCATGCTCATTCATTCTCAGTGCGCCATACCCAGCAACATGGTACCCCTAGGAAAGCCAAGCACTAGCAGGGTTTGTCTTCTCCCACTGGGCCTCATTCTGTGTCATCCTCTCCACCGTGGTGCCCTCCCCACTTTTTCCGCCCAAGGCTATTTCCAAGGACCACCCCCCCTATAGCACCTGGACTAGAGTCTCAAAGAAAAGGCCCAAGCTGCTATCTCTTCCCCTAGCCCGTGAGCTGAAACCCCACAGGGAGGATGGGTCTCCACCTTTTCTACACTTCTGAATCCAGCTGTAATTCTATTACCTGGAACAGCAGATGGTGCCCACACTGTGTGTGTGTCCGGAACCCTGAGCCACACAGGACACCTGGCCAGCCTTGTTCATCTTCCAAATACGGACGCTCTGATCCTGGGAACAAGAGGAGTTGAGGAGAGAGGTTGGGCTCTGGTCCTAATGCTTTCATTTTCTCTCCTGGAGAGTCTATCTACTTCCACACCTTTGGGGGGGGACTGACCTTGGCACAGCTAGCAAAGAGCCACCCCTTCCGGAACACATCCAGGGCCAAGACAATGTCTATCAAACAGAAGGGAGTAGTCAGAGGTCAAGTATAGTGCAAAGAAAGAGAGCAGGAAACAAAACCAGAATGGGTTTGGGCCGGGGAGTTAGCTCAGTGGTTCCAGCGCCTGTCTTGCAAGCGCAAGGGCCTGGGTTCGATCCCCGGTAACCACATACAATACTGGGTGTGGAGACCCACACCCAGCAGCAACCAGTACCACATACCACAGTGCCGGGCGTGGTGGCTCACGCCTGTAATCCCAGCACTTGGGAGGCAGAGGCAGGAGGATTGTGATGTGAGTTTGAGGCTGAGCTCAGGGCCAGCCTGAACCACAAAAGCGAGACCCTGTCTCAAAAAACCTAAAAGAAAAAAAAAAAAAACCAGAATGGGTTTTAGTGGGCTCTACTTGCCTGTATGGCCATGAAGGATCTGACAAGCTGATGTTTGTAGCTCAAAAACTTTTAGACAGGGGCTGTTGGAGGCCACAATGATGTGGGAGTCCTTGGGCCCAAGAAACCGGACATCTAAAACCTCCTCACTGTAGCCTGCAAACTGGGAGGATCAGAATGCCACGGGTCAGGGCTTTTATGAGTGGAGGCCTGGTGCTTTCACCCCTGACTGGGCTGAGGCATGTGCTTACCTGTTTCTGCAGCTTCAAGGAGCGTGCTTCATACAGTAGCAGATTATGGTCAGCAGTGACACTAAGGAGCAGACCAGCAGCACGGGCCAGCGAGCAGTGGGTCAGCTCTCGCCCAGGGCCTGGCAGCTGTGGCTGGGTATATACACACTGCCCAGAAGCTGCTTCCCACACACGTAGTATGCCTGTGGGGAGACAGGGATGCTGCAACTCAGACTCACACGCTTACCCCAAATCCTGTGGTCTGCCTGTGGCCAGTCCTACACACCTTGGTCGCCAGCTGTCAGGAAGTGCAGGTTTGAGTTCTTCACATTCAGTGCAGGAGCCAGCTCCTCGGGTAGCAGCACAGCAGCCTCCACACTCTGGGGATGCACTAGTTCAGAGGCTGCAGCTATGCCCCACTCCACCCATGGCCCACCTCCCTGGCTCCAGCCTGCAATAGTCCATACCTCAAACACTGGCACAGTCTTTGTGACTTGGTAGCTCTGAAGGTCCCAGACAATGCAGATCTTGTCACGGCCAGAACTGGGGAGAAACAGCCCCCTCAGTTCTAGAGTCTCAGCCAGGGAACCCAATGTCTATTCTCCCTGTTTCCCAAGGCCTGCATGGCCTTGCCTGTCACCCACCTTAGCATGCTGTGGCCATCAGCACTGAAGGCCAGGGAGGTGACGGCACTATAGTGGGCAGTCAGCACAGTCAGGCATGAACGGTCCTGCAGTGACCACACGCGAATGGCAGCATCCACAGCTGAGGAGAAGAGCAGCAGGCGAGTGGGGTCCGGGTGGAAGGCCACCAAACTGCAGGTAGGCAGGGGACGGGTGAGTTGTGCCAACCAATGGTGGTGCCTCTGCTCCCCACCCTCTGTGCCCCTACTCACTGCACGACGCCAGGTGAGCCCCGGAGGTGGTGTGTTCCATAGTGTCGCATGACATCCCAGACACGAACTGCCCCATCACAGCCCCCTGCAAGAATATCCTTGAGGTGAGGAAGCAGGCCATGTCCAAAGCCCCTGCTCTGTCCCTTCTAACCCCAGCTAGGGCCATACCTGTGGCTAGCAGTGTGGATGTAGGGTCAAAGGCCATGCTGGCCACAGGAGCTGTGTGTATTGCTTTCCACAGACGAGTAACACTGCCTTCTCGCCACGCCCACTGAGCCAACAGCAGCGCTCGACTGGCTGTCACCAGCACCTGATGGAAGGTATAGTTCAGCCTAAGGGTGAGGCACCCTGATGTGTCAGTGTGGGAGAGAAGTACCAGAGTTTACCTGTTCTGCCCCACTTACCTCATCATTGGGGCTGAGGTCAAAGGCAGTGACGTCCTCTTGGTCCTCCTAAAGGGAAAGAACAAGAACAGAGTGCCATGGCAGCAGGCTGGCCTTTCTGCTAGCCCCCTCATCCCTAACCACTCTATTCTCACCTGTTCGAGGCTCTGTAGCACTGTCCCGGAGGCCACATCTAAGATGTTGACTTTGGTACCACAGACACAGAAGAGGTGCTTGCCTGTCTGGTCCAGCTGGGGATAGAAAAGTCTCAGATAAGGCAATCCTAGGCAGCCCTCTGCAGACCCTACCTTCTCCACCCTTCAGGAATGGTACCTGTGCTTTTCCGCCCTTGTAGAAAGGCTCAATCTTGCGCTCCACAGCATAGCTGGGAAGAGAACAAAGGAGTAAGTGATCACCCACTCACTTAGCTAGTAGATCCTAGTTCTGGGCTAAGTGCTTTCCCACAGGTGAACCTAAGCCCTTGCCCTCACAGGGTTCCAAGGCAGCAGCAGGCAACCTAGAAAGACAAGTAACTACTCTGTGGGGGTGGCGCTACAGTGCTGTCAGCAGAAAGGCAGAGAGCTTGGGTTGGTTAAGAGATCTTCATGGGACCTAGCAGCAGTAAGAGGTGAGCTGAGTCAAGCAAAGCAGCCAGCCCATCAGTCTTCAGGCAAGGCCAGCTGGCTGTGGGAGGTCATCTCTGGGTAACTGAATCTAGGGCCCGGTTCCTCTCAGCATCTTCTCCCCCGGGGTCCAGCACCACTCCTCTTTGGCCTAGATCCTTCTAACCCTAGCTTTTCATGCAATGCTCCCCCTCAAGTAACTGTTATTTCTATGATCTCATGATGTTTTCTGTCCTCTCCCTCTTCCCCTGGTTCAGGCCACTGAAATCTTCTGCAGGTGGCTGTTCCAACCTCTTCATTGGCATTCAACCTACTCTCTCAAATCTGCTGCTGTTACTTCAAGAGCAACTGATCACCTCACCAGCCTGGTTAAAACTGTCCCCCTCTTGGGTTGGAGATTTAGCTCAGTGGCTCTGGCGCCTGTTTTGCAAGCGCAAATTTCCAAGTTTGATCCCCAGTAACCACATGCAACAATGCTGAGAGCATGATGACTCACGCCCACCAGCAATCAGTACTACATACCACAGTGCTGGGTGTGGTGGCTCATGC
>PVIR01009816.1:0-51935 GCA_004026965.1 Petromus typicus | reverse complement strand
ATTCTCCAAAATAGACCATGTGCTCATTCATAGAACAGGTTTAAGCAAATATAAAGGGATTGAAGTTATCCCTTGTATACTGTCAGACCATAGTGCCCTGAAATTGGAGCTGAATAGCAAAGGAAAGCCCAGGATCTTCACAAACACATGGAAACTGAACAACATTCTGCTGACCAACCAATGGGTCACAGAAGAAATTGAGCAGTTCTTACAACTAAACGATAACCCCAGTACAACATATAGAAATTTATGGGACACAATGAAAGCAGTTCTATGAGGAAAATTCATAGCAGTGAAAGCCTACATCTAGAAAACGGAGCAAGCTCAAATAAACAACTTAATGCTGCACCTCAAGCAACTAGAAAGAGAGAAGCAAAACAAACCCAAAGCTCACACTAGGCAAGAAATTATAAGGATCAGGGCAGAAATTAATGCAATAGAAACCAAGAGAACAGTTCAAAAAATCAATGAATTGAAAAGCTGGTTCTTTGAGAGGATAAATCAAATTGATAGACCCTTAGCCAACCTCATTAAACAAAGGAAGGAAAAGGCTCATATCTATGCTATTAGGAATGAGAACGGAGAAATTACTACTGACCCAGAGGAAGTCCAGAGGATAATAAACACCTACTTTGAAAATTTATACTTCAATAAAATGGAAAATGTAGAAGAAATGGATAGATTTCTAGACATATACGAACTCCCAAAGCTGAATAAAGAAGATATAGAAATGCTAAATGCCCCGATAACAATCTGTGAAATTGAAAATGTAATTAAAAACTTGCCAACAAAGAAAAGCCCTGGACCTGACGGTTTTACTGCCGAATTCTATAAAACTTTTAAAGAAGAGTTAGTGCCTCTACTTCTGAAACTCTTCAATGAAATTGAAAGGGAAGCAATACTCCCAAACTCATTCCTGGAAGCAACCATTACTCTGATTCCAAAAGCAGAGAAATACCCAACCAAAAAAGAGAACTACAGGCCAATATCTCTAATGAATATTGATGCAAAAATCCTCAATAAGATCCTGGCAAACAGAATACAGAGAATTATCAAAAAGATTATACACCCTGACCAAGTTGGATTCATCCCAGGCATGCAAGGATGGTTCAACATACGTAAATCAATCAATGTTATACACCATATTAACAAGCTTAAGTACAAAAATCATATGGTCATCTCAATTGATGCAGAAAAAGCGTTTGACAAAGTACAACACCCATTTATGTTCAAAACTCTACAGAAGATTGGAATAGATGTTCTGTATCTCAAATTAATAAAAGCTATCTACGAGAAACCTTCAGCCAGTATCATACTAAATGGTCAAAAATTGAAATCTTTCACACTAAGATCGGGAACAAGACAAGGGTGTCCTCTCTCACCACTTCTGTTCAATATAGTTCTGGAAATATTAACCATAGCAATTAGGCAAGAGAAAGAAATAAAAGGAATAAAGATTGGAAAAGAAGAAGTTAAATTGTTATTATTTGCTGATGACATGATACTCTATCTAGAGGATCCTAAAAACTCAATTAAAAAACTGCTGGACCTAATCGCCAATTTTAGCCGCGTAGCTGGTTACAAGGTCAACGTTCAAAAATCAATAGCCTTTGTATACACAAACAGTAGACCCATTGAGATAGAAATTGGAGAGCCAGTCCCTTTCACAATAGCACCCCCAAAAACAAAATACCTAGGAATCAATCTAACAAAGGAGGTGAAAGACCTCTACTCTGAAAACTATAGCACTCTGAAAAAGGAGATAGAAGATGATATCAAAAAATGGAAAGACATACCTTGCTCCTGGGCAGGAAGAACCAATATTGTCAAAATGGCTATACTCCCAAAACTACTCTACACATTCAACGCAATCCCGATTCAAATCCCAACAGCATATTTCACAGATCTAGAGAAAAAAATTCAAACTTTCATCTGGAACCACAAAAGACCTAGAATAGCCAAAGCAATTCTAAGCAACAGGGACATGGTGGGGGGGTATCACAACTCCAATCCTGAAACTATACTATAAAGCCACTGTGATAAAAACTGTGTGGTACTGGCAAAGGAACAGACCTGAGGATCAATGGAGTAGACTAGAAGATCCAGAAACTACTCCAGATACACTGAGCCACCTCATCTTTGACAAAGGAGCCAAAAATCCTCAATGGAGGAAAGATAGCCTCTTTCACGAATGGTGCTGGAAAAACTGGGCTTTAACTTGTCAAAGGCTAAAACTAGATCTAACTCTTTCACCGTGTACCAAGCTAAAATCAAAGTCCCACTGTTGGTGGGACTGTAGACTCATACAACCCCTGTGGAAATCAGTTTGGAGAATCCTCAAAAAGCTAGGATCGAAGGTCCCATTTGACCTGGCCATTGCCCTGCTAGGTATATACACACAAGAATTAAAAGACTCATATCACAGTGACATATGTGCACCCATGTTTATAGCAGCCCAATTTGTGATTGCTACATCTTGGAAACAACGCAAGTGTCCATCATCTGGAGACTAGATAAAAAAGCTGTGGTTCTTCTACAGAATGGAGTATTACTCTGCCATAAAAAATGATAAATTTGAATCATTTCTACTTAAATGGACATACCTTGAGGATATCCTCATAAGTGAAATAAATAGGGCACAGATAGGTATATATCGTATCTTTTCTCTGGTATGAGAAAATATAGATGTACTGAGTCCTAGCATTGTATGTTATATATTGTGAAGTAGAAAATGCTCAATGTAAACAGGGTGAAGGGGGAAAATGTTGAGATTGTAACAAAAAAGTAAGGAAACAAATTTTATGTATATGGGGGGGTGGTAGGGTGGGTAGGGTTATGGGAAAAAATGAGAATTAAGTTGTGTCTTATACTGGTACAAATCCCCATTATGGAGTGCAATGATGTGTATATTTAATGTACCAATAAAGATAATAATAAATTTTAAATAGTTTATAATGACTTATCTCTTAAATACTCTATTTAAAATACATAGTGATGATAAAAAAAAAAAAACATACAATGAAGTTATTTAGACACAAAGGGAAAAAATAAAATAACCAGGATTGCTGTAAATGGGTGAAGAACTACAGATGGGGCAGAGTATCGAGTTGATGCATGAAGTGGGGGTGGATGCTGTTGTGCCACAGATCCAATATCTCCCCAAAAAGGCGTGGCTGCGTATGGGCTTTGGGGAAGGGACCAGACTAGGAGGGTTCTAACTTCATTTTATTGCATTAGGGAGTCATTAAAAAGGGGAGGAGGTCATAGGGCATGACCTCAGGTAGTAGGTCTGGCCCCAGCCGCTGACTCACTAGTTCCCTCAGGCTCTTTGCTGTCAAGGGCTGAGCAGGTTTCCTCTGCCAAATCTCTGCCCCACCTCCTAGAGCAATGACCAACAGACTACAACTGAGACTGTGAGCCCAAACAGGCCTTTCTTCCCTTAGGCTGTTTTCACAAGCATTTTGTCACAACAACAAGAAGCTGACTAAAGTAAACATGGGTCCATAACCAATGGCTGAGACAGAGCAATGCCCTGGGCCAATCACTTGCCCCTGAAAGCCTCGATTTAGCTGAGGAAAGAATTAGCAAGCAGTACGTGAAGCGGCTGGGCTTGGGTTTTGGATGTGTGTTGTGCAGGAGACTTAGAGCCACCTTTCTCTCTTTCTCTCTGTGTCTCTGTCTCTGTCTATCTGTCTGTCTGTCTGTCTCTCTTTCTCCCCACATAGGGTCAAACCAAGGGCCACAAACATGCTGGGAAAATGTTCTACCACCAAGCAAACCCCAGTCCCACGATTCATTTTTATCAGGGACAGTGATACTGAGACTAGAGGATGCAGGAATGCACTCCCTTCTTCCCAATCCTGCCGGACCAGGAGGGAGACAGGGGGGCAGGTGGCTCGCTGAGTGCCTTGGCAGGCTGGAGGCTTTTTAGCTTTACGTCTTTTTTCTTTCCAGATACCCCTGTGGTATAACTTGTCTGTAATGATTAAATATTAAACCTCCTGATGCTCAGAATCAAAGTCTTAGCATGCCTAAGAGATTACCAGCCATTCACGTGGAAAGCTGCCCCTAAACACTTACAGTTCGAAGACCACAGCCCAGTCTGGAAGGAAAAGCAAATGGGTAAGACCAGCTCCGTGCATTCCAATAAATATGTCCGTGTTGTGTGTTATCCTGAGTTGATCTAAGAATCCAAGTTCTCTGTAATGCGTAGAACAGTACAAGAGAGACAAAGAGAAGGAAGAAGCCTTAAGTTGCATTAGCTCATGATTCATGGTAAGAATATTTACAAAAGTACATTTCCCAATTTAAGTCAAATTCTACATCTACACTTTTTGCCAATTTTAGGCACACCCTAGTAAATGATAACTTATTTTCTAAGAGGTGAAATTTTTTCTATGTAAATGTATTTACCTTTGTAGACTTAAATCTATGGTGGTATCTTGGTTCACAGACACTTCTGTTTGCAAACTCTGTATCGAGTGACAGATGTGACTGTGGCCATCTTTCCCACACAACCACAAACATTGGGCCAGCTTTTCCAAAATCATAAAACACATTAAGTTCATGAATTGAGGCACTACTGCTCTTATTTGTAAGGGGAACTTTAATAGCTGTCTCAAATGGGAAACCAGTAACACATGACATCAATAAAGTAGATGTGTGATATTGGATTAAGGCCATGATATTGGATTAAAGGTGTGTTGTACTGGGTCAGCCCACAGACTGGATTTGCATGTTCTGGGTAAACCTGAATGGGTTTACTGAAGACAGAAGACCCATCCTGGCATCAACTCAGTCTTTTTTTTCCTTTTTTAAAATGATTTTATTGATACATTTTATATACACATTATGATCATAATCAACATTGAGAATCTGTACCATACATGACAAAACTTAACTCTCATTTTTTCCCATTCTCCTGCTCCCTAACAGCTCCCTGCCCCCTATATACATAAGCTTTGTTTCCTTTTTTACCATCAAATTCTTTCTTTCCCTTTTTTACTTACCCTACCCCCCTCTTCCCTTGAATATTTTGTTACTATTTCATTATACCTATCATACATTTTAGAATTCATTTACACTTTCAGTTCTCATACCAGAGAAAAGATACGGTATTTACACATCTGTGTCCTATTTATTTCACTTATGAGTATGTCCAGAAGGCATGTCCATTTGAGTATAAATGACTCAAACTTATCAGGCTTTATGGCAGAGTGATACTCCACTTTATAATAATAACCAATAGTCTTGTACCCTAAATGGAGTAAAAAGGGGAAGGGAAGCTCATTGCTGCTTCCAGTCCACCACGCCACCCACAGTTTTTCCTCTGCCATGCTGCCATGCCAACTATGGAAGGAAACCTCTACAAACTATAAGCTAAAATAAAATTTAGCCCCTTTAACTTATGGATGTCAGGTATTTTGTTCTAGCAATGAGAAAGTAACCAAAACAAATGGTTCCTGCTCATCCCTTGTAGATATTCAAGTACCCATACTTCCCACTGGAAAAATGCTTTCTAGTCACCATTAACTCATTCAAGCAAAAGGCAGCAGTGTTTGCCTAAGTGTGGATTTTACTTACTTATACTTGTAATCAACAATCTGGACTTCAAATGTAGATACTGTTTTTAGTGCATTCACAAGCTACAAAAAAAGAGAAGCATTTAGAATGTCTTTTCCTTTCTTCTATTTTACTTTCCTTTATGAGTTTTATAATTTCTTATTTTTTCCATATAATATTTTTCAGGTGTTAAATATTCTTTGGGTCTATTGCTCTACATCTTATTGGAGTTCAAATAATCCCACCCTCAGCACATGACATCATTGCTCTAAAATCCTGATGCCCTAGGTGTCCATGAGGCTGAAAAGAACACACTTCCTAGGACAAAATGCTCAGCACACCCATATACTAAGTTGCTAGTTTTTCCTTCGATTTTCAACATAACATTCGCTAGACATCTACACTGTTCTGGACCTTGCGCTAAGACTTTCCTTCCTGTCCATATGTCACTCCCACAAGCCACTAGCACTTTGTATCTGTTTTCTAAGATACTGAAGTCTTCGGAGGAAAATATTTTCAATATTTATACATAGAAAAGTAATTTTTTCTCCAGCAAACAGAAAGTAACCAAACATGATTAATATATTATCAAAAGCATAGTCCCTAGTGTAACCCAGCACTGTGATTCGCCACTCAGCAGTTCTTACACTCATGCCAGAAGGCCCTGCAATGTACACTAAACTGCAATAGCACCATCACTGACTGGGGCCGGCGGCATAGCTCCGGGGAGAGCACTTGCTTCCCACATATAGGTCCTGAGTTCTAGCTCCAGCCCCACCTCCCAAAGGGCACTGATGATGAGCTTACAGTATGCAAGCATTTCTAATGGCTTGAAGTTTACTTTACCTAATCCCCATAAAAACTCATACCAAGGGATGCCTATTTTAAACATGAGATCATGGAGGCTTAAAGAAGTCAAGTAACTTTCCCAAGATCTCCTGGCTGGCAAATGCTGAACCAAAATTAAAGCTATATCTTCCACTCCTAGACTCTGTGGGCCTAACCAGGGCTCTCCACTCTGCAACAGACAGTAATCCCCATTTTACACCTACACACACACACACACACAAACACACACACACACACACGCACAATCATATAATCATAAAATGGAAGTTTCTCTCTCTAGACGGCATATGGCTCCCATGAACATAACACTACATCAAAGATTTGAAGGAGCAAGATTACAATTCCAGTTTTCCAGGAGAGAATTAATCAGAGGGCATAAGCCTGGGCATTTTAACAAGTGTGTCCACAGAAAAGGAAGGGCGTGCCTGGGAGTCCCACAGAACATGTGCTCTTCTTCACCATTTCTAGCCCCTGTCAGACTTGACAGCTGGGTAGGACTTCACAGTCATGTAGTCAGGCATCTGGGTCTCCCGCTCAGTCTTACAGCCCACGCTCCACCTCTCTCCCAGATGCTTCTCTTCAGGGGCTCCATACCATTCCCCAGGCTAAGGGTCTTGGTCAGAAAAGGTTCAGCTTCTCTATGATGCATTTATTTGCTGGGGGACAGCAGAACACTTGGATGAAGAAAGCCATCGCAGAGTCAGGTACCCTGATCATACCCCATGGCCCTCCCCACTAGCTAGGTGACCTTCCGCACATTTTCTAACCTCTAAGCTTCAGGGTCCATATCTACAGCAGAGTACAACAAAATACTGACCTCAAGGGGACACGTGGAGGGTTGGGGGACATCACTCAGAAGGCACCGTACTTAGCATTTACTCTGTGTTTCCAACACTGGTGAACACTCTTGACCTGTTGGCTCCTCAGACTTCCCTCCTGTCTACCCCGTCATGTATTACTGATACGCCACCAACCCTCTGTATTCACGAGCTCCACATCCATGGGTTTAACTAACATTGGATCAAAAATGTTTTTTAAAAATTGCATCTGTACTGAACTGCATGTGTACAGACTTTTTCTTGTCATCATTTCTTAACTAACACAGAACAACATTTACACAGCAGCATTCTGACTATAGCAGGTATTCCAAGCAATCCAGAGATCGCTTAATGTACAACAGGAAGATGTGTTGTAGGTCTTTTGCAAACAGTCCATCATTTTATGTAAAGAACTGAGCATGTGCGGAATTTGGTATCTGCAACCAAACCCATGGATAGCCAGAGATGCCTGGATTTCTTTTTTTTTTTTTTTGAGAGAGGGTCTCGCTTTGTAGTTCAGGCTGGCCCTGAGCTCAGCCTCCAACTCACATCACAGCAATCCTCCTGCCTCTGCCTCCCAAGTGCTGGGATTACAGGCGTGAGCCACCACGCCCGGCACTGTGGTATGTGGTACTGATTGCTGCTGGGGTGAGTCTCCACATTCAGTATTGTATGTGTTTACCGGGGATCGAACCCGGGTCCTTGCGCTTGCAAGACAGGCGCTGGAACCACTGAGCTAAATTACCGGCCCTACTTAGGCAACTTAAGAAGATATTGTTTTAAAAAACTCAAGAGGGCCAGGGATTTAGCTCAGTGGTTCCGGTGGCTGTCTTGTAAGCACAAGGACCCAGGTTCGATCCTCGGTCACCACATACCATACTGGGTGTGGAGACTCACCCCAGCAGCAGCCAGTACAACATACCACAGTGCCGGGCGTGGTAGCTCACGGCTGTAATCCCAGCACTAGGGAGGCAGAGGCAGGAGGATTGCTGTGATGTGAGTTGGAGGCTGAGCTCAGGGCCAGCCTGAACCACAAAGTGAGACCCTGTCTCAAAAAACCTAAAAAAAAAAAAAAGTTGCCTAAGTAGGACTAGAACCTGAGGTCTTCCTAAAATTACAGTGCCGAGGTCCCTGGCATGTGTCACAAGGTCCAGCTCCTCTCTGATTTTTAAGGAAGTGATGAAATGTGATCTCTGTGTGCAAAGCCAAGTGTGGCCTGGCTCATGTTCAGTGCTCAGTGTACTTGAAGGTAGTGCTGGGGCTAAACCTGGGGAACAACCATTAATCCATTCGCTGAAGATATAGGCCATCAAGATTTTCAAACAAGTAATAGTTTCAAAGCCAAAATTTTAACATAACAGAAAAAAATAAAGCACATTAGTCAAGGGTGGTAAATTCAATACAATGATATTAAAACATATGACAAAAAACTAACCTCATTTTGGTTTAGTATTTTTCGGTATTCTGTGCTACGGGCAAGAATGGTGACTCGAATTTTTCCATTCTGTAATTAAAATGAAAAGGCAAAATATTACTGGATATTTCTGGACCAATAAATGAACATCTGAACCTCAGAGGTGATTTTCACAGAGAGGAAATCAGTGAGGTTATATGTAAGGAATGAGTAATTTTTAGCCAATCTCCTCACCATTCTGAGACTACAAATATGCTCATTAAAAGGAAAATGTGCTACAGTATATACAATGGAATATTACTCAGCTATGAAAAAGAAACAAAACCCTGACATTTGTGGTTACATGGATTGGCCGAGCTAGGCCTGGTCAGAGGCCACATCCTGTTAACCTCGTGGACTGTGATAAGGAGGAGGAATTCGGCTCGAGGGGGAGGCTACTCATGAACAAAACGCACATTCTGCTTAGTGCAGTCAGGTACTGAAAAATCAAGACATATTCTACACATTCTAACTCTTTGGGAAGCTGCAAAATTGATCTCATACAGTAGACAGTAAAGTACAGTAGTCTAACAGAGGGCAGGGTGGGAAGGAGGAAGATGGAAAAGAGCTCACAGATTTGAAAACACAGCTACAATAATCAGGTACAATTCTAGTGTTCTGTGGCACAGCAGGGTGTTATGGCCTACTGGTATCTAGATGTCCCCACAAGGCCTCATGGAGTCACAAACGGGTCTTTTTCAGAGGTAGCTGGATCTAGAGTATGTGTTGGGATTAAGGCTGTGCGATTTCTAAATTAGTCCATTGGTTTGGCAAAGGGATAGCGTAGACAGAGTAGAAAAGGGCACAGAGAAGCTGCCACTGTCACCACTGGTCACTTGCTTATTTTTGCTGTCTTCTGCCCAACATGAACTGCTGTTCCTTTGCGATGACCCTCCGCATGCCTCTCTGCCTTGGAGCCAGCCAATTATAGACTGAAACCTCCCCAGACTGGGAGATGAACAACCCTTTCCTCCTTTACCTTTGGCAATGAGAAAAGTAAGACAGCAGGGTGGCTAGATTTAGCAATAACTTGTTGTGTAGTTCAAAATAGCTAGAAGAGAGGATTTTGAATGCTCGCAACAGATAGACGTAATAAATATTTAAGATGGTGGATGGATTAAAGGCCCTGCTTTAATCATTACACATTATATCATATATCAAAATATAAGACTCTACAGCTTAAATATGTACAATTATTATGTTATAACTGAAAATAAAAATCAACATACTCACTTTAGCTACGGAAAAGAAAACCTACGCACTATCCTGCTGCTTGGCTACTGGTTGGTAGAGTGGACTTTTTGGCAAGTATTTTGCGGGCTCGATGGGGATTTTGCAGAAGGTGGGGAGATAATGACTAAACATGGGGGGGATAAAAATCACATTATTGTGGTATCTTTATTTTTAATAGTTGCTGACACCTGAATTCAAATAACCTGAGGTCACAAATTATTAGCACAGGAAATACTGTGGCCTGATTATTTCCTCTTCTACCAGTGTAGTATTAATTTTGATTAGGGACTTAAAAACAGCCCTCAATAGTACACCTTGGAACCCACAGTGTACCCATTACCTTGGGTCCTTCCTGTGTGATGTTTAGTCTGTGCAGCACATGCTGGGAGAAGGCCCTGAATAATCCGGTATTTTGGCAGCCAGATATCTAAAATGAAGATTCAAGTTCACATTACAGTGAACACTTCTGTATTGCCAAAGAAGATGCTCCCCACCTGGGTACCAACAGCATCGTGACTAGCTTACCAGAGGAGTGTTGTAGAACAGCCCGTACCTCATGCGGGGCAGTAAAGAAAAGATAGCTTCTTTCAAACACACCTAAGAATGAGAATATTTTAAAGGATGAGAGGATATCATCTGCACCCTTCACAGCAAAACAGCACTTATAATTGTGGAAAATAAATTCTAACTAATCTCCAATTTTCATTAACATAGTTTCAATAGCAAAGGATTTTGAGGAAAATAAAATTGATCACTTTTGAAAAGTTACAGAAAAATGTTCTAAAAAGCTACCTGGTTCATAACAATGAGGATTCCAGTATTAACAAAAAAATCCAAAAAGTCATATATCAATGGAAATAGCTAACAGAAACTGAAATCAATCATTAATTTTACAAGTGATCCATCTGTATCTGGGTTACTGACAGATTTCAATAAAGGCTCCAGTACCCTTTTGGAATCGTAAGTTTCCAAGTGTATAATATCATAGTCAGTAAATGCTTTCCAAGTGTCGGAGAACAGGTCACCATACCCGTAAGAGCTCTGGAGGGAGAAACAAAACGAATCAGGGTGAAAGGATACAACAGCAACAAAAACACTGAAAGTGCTTATTAGTGTTCAATTATATTATGATCCTAACTAAGGACATAAAAACCATATAAGACAAGCGGATTTTCCTGTATGGCCTAAAGTAATACCTAATTCGATGAAATACATTCAGAAATGATCACCACAATCACCTCAATGTGTTAACACTGTTTCACTTTTCCACCCTAATTAATCCCTTTGATTCTCATGTCTTTGAAATTATACTTATGGGGTCTTTCCATAAAATTTCTATCCACACCACAGGTACATACAACACCCGCACTCCACCAACTGTGATGTACACTCTGACATGCTTGCTGAGCAAAACAGAGCAGAGCAAATGGTTATCTTTGGAAAGGAATTTCAAAGCAAGAAAATGGTCAGAAAGGCTTAACGTTAAAAACACAATGTAAGTACGAAATGTTCTTTCCACGGACTGCTGAGTACCACCTGATAAGTCCTCATTAGCATTAATGTTAATGACGTTACTATAACAATATTATATAACAATAACAGTAGCACTTTGCACTCTTCCAATAGCCCAGGTATTGCACTAGTCCCTTAAGGCCCCATTAACTCATTAAGCCCTTCCACAAACCCAGGAGCTATGTAAGATCATTATCTCTATTTTACAAAACAGGAACCTGGGACAGGAACGCAAGTAATATGCCTAAATTGTAGAGCTGTGAATTACACGGCTGGATCAGTCTGTCTGTGATTTCAGACTATATGCTTATAAGCACCAAATGACTGCTGCCTGTTAGTGAGAACTTGTTCTAGTGTATTTACAAATACATTGTCCTTTTCTGAAAAACAGAAGTTAATTATAAGTCCCATCAGCTAAAGACAGAAATAAATTCATTTTCAAATGGTATAACACATTAGAATACTCAGCTGTGAACAATAAAAAATATACATTTCGGGATTATATTCAAAATCTAGAGTTGGTTATATTTATGTTATTATGTTCAAATCTTTTTACCTTCATAGCATCTTTTCCTATCTCAAACATTTTATGCTGCACATATTACAGTTATTTCAAAGTTATTGAGAACTGGTAGATGTAATAACCTTTTTAGAAATCCTTCCTTCAATGTTTCTCCAGCACCCTTCTAATAAAGGCCTTTCGCAACACCATCTTAAAGGAAACGTCACTGCTCAGACTCAATAATAAATAAAGGGCAATTAAAAGAAGTGGTTCTAGACAGTTTCTCAAGATGATAAAATGTGATACCTTTGAAAGAAAATTTTAATAATAAAATAATCTGACTGATCCCTTCCAAGGGAAATCATGCATTATTCAGTAATAAGCACCTCTAGACACTTCATCTCCATATCTCCCAAATTCAAATTACTTTCCACTGGGGAAGAAAGTTTCTCCTACTCTCACACTGAAGAAAATCTAGATATCCTGAAGGTGACATAAGACCTGCTGCACAGGGCTCAAATTTGAACATGCATTCAACCTATGACCTAGAAATTCCACGGACAAGAATTCAACACAGACGCTACAGTAAGTGTGGGAAGATATGAATACAATGGCTGCCTCCATGTCCAGATGGCTCCACAGACAGGGTCTGGCCTGTAGATTCAAGCACAATGAATTGAAAATATTCAGAAAGCAGTGGGGCCTGTATCAAACATGTGTCCACTTTTTTCTCATTATTATTCTGAACCAAATACAGTTCTGTTTCATTACACTGAAACAGCACAGTGTAACAACTATTTACACAAAATTTATGTGATATGAAGTTCAACAAATGATCTAGACATGATTTAAAGTATAGAACTTTAGTTCTAGTAGAACTGCATAATATAGTAGAACACAGCAGAATATGCAAGAACTACACTATACAAGGAACTTGAGCCTCTGAGTAATTTTATATCCACAAGAAATTCCTCTCTGATGCTGAGAGATAATCAGGTATATTCACCACCTTTCAACAAATAGCACAGATTTAGAAACAATGAAATACAGTTGAGATGCGGAAGGTGTACACATGCAATCACGCATGCATCAGATTTCAAAAATATCCATTACATGGAATAGCGTGTAATTGCTCAGAAAGGACAACCTTGGATGCAAGAACTCAGAGATCTGTCCATGATATAACATCAAGAAACAAAATGATGGTGTGTTTTCTACAGAGGTGTAAATGCATCCTTAGACAAATTTTATATCTATATAATAGGTCCTTATATAAAGTCTAGTTCATATCTGTATATAGATATATTTACATTTATTATTTACATATATTTATCAAAATGAAAAATATCTCATCAAAAACTCATAGACATGCTAATTGCAGGTCCCTTGGGGAACAATGGAATTGGAGAAGACTTTTTTTAAAATTTCTTTTATTTGGGCCAGGGATTTAGCTCAGTGGTTCCTACGCCTGTCTTGCAAGCACAAGGACCCGGGTTCGATCCTCAGTAACCACATAACAGTACTGGGCGTGGAGACTCACCCCAGCAGCAATCAGTACCACATACCACAGTGCCGGATGTGGTGGCTCACCTCTGTAATCCCAGCACTCGGGAGGCAGAGGCAGGAGGATTGCTGTGATGTGAGTTTGAGCTGAGCTCAGGGCCAGCCTGAACTACAAAGCGAGACCCTGTCTCAAAAAAAAAAAAAAAAAAGTAAAAAAAACCTTCTTTTATTTGAACTTACTATAAGAGGTTGCTTTCCTATTTTGAAAAAGAAAAAAGAAAAAATATAATGTTAAAGAAAAGCATATGTAGGGCCGGGGATTTAGCTCAGTGGTTCCGGCGCCTGTCTGGCAAGCACAAGGACCTGTGTTTGATCCTCGGTAACCATATACCATACTGGGCATGGAGACTCACCCCAGCAGCAACCAGTACCACATACCAAAGTGCCAGGCATGGTGGCTCATGCCTGTAATCCCAGCACTCGGGAGGCAGAGGCAGGAGGATTGCTGTGTTGTGAGTTTGAGGCTGAGCTCAGGGCCAGCCTGAACTACAAAGACTCTGTCTCCAAAAAAAAAAAAGCATACATATATACTTTGTGGGGGGGTTTTAAAGTGGATAAGGGAATGGAAAAAAAAATAAGAATTAACTCATGTCTTATACTGGTACAAATTCCCAATGTTGAGTGTGATTGTGATGTATATATAAAATGTACCAATAAAAAATTCAGTTTAAAAAATAACATAGCTACACTATGCAAGAAATTGTTGAAAGCCTGCACAATCTCCTCTTTCTCCATTCTATTTAATGAAAGCCACTCTTCTGTGGGAAGAGGTAAACTGATGAAGTCTCCTCTCTGCCATTAGAAAGCTGCTGCCTGCGCCTTGTAAGGTTGTGCCACTGAGGCTGCCGTCTGTGCCAGAAGAGAGCAACAGATCCACTAAGGGTTATGAAAAGAGGACAGCCCCACAGACCTCCAGGTAGGAGCACTCGGCGAACTGTCATGGAGCAAGGCCTTCAAGACTGATTCTGTGGCCATCCCATTGACTGTGGGAGATTCACATCACAGTCTGTAGGTCACAGAGCTGTAGAACCGAAAACTGACAACAAAGGAGCAACAGTCAAATCCAGACACAGCAGGGCACGTCTGTAATGCCAGCACTCTTTATGGCTGAAGCAGGAGAATCACAAGTTTGATTCCAGCTTTGGCAACTTAATAGACTCCTCAAAATTTCTATAAAGGATAGGAGAGCTCAGCATGGGTTCAGTAGTCAGCATTAAAGAAAGGGAGGGAAACGCTCAACTTCCCAGCCCCCACCATATCCATCCGACCTACAGGCTTCTGTGGGCCAGAGTTTTGGAGCAACCTGGCAAAGAACCTAGCAGGATAGACAGCGAAGACCTCTTAGGTCTGGAACAGGGGTTTATAATGGATCCATGGAGGAGCGAGGTGGCCAACCAGCCAACCTGGGCACATCCGTCCTGCTCCTCTGCTCCAGAGACAGACACACCTGTCCTAACTCCACATGCACAGTGACCAGAGCTGCCTGGACCTTCCAGAAGGCCATGCACCCTACTCCAGCCCAGCAGGCCCACAGGAGGTAGAAAGAGGCTGGAGACACTGCCTCAGTTCACCTTAGTCCACTTGAGGGAAACATGGAAAAGGATACCACAAGGTACAAGAAGGTCTTGGGAAACTGTATGACATGTTTTGGCAACTCACAGGTTCTTTGAAGGACTACACGGAGAGGTGGTAAAGCATCACAGCCCCCACGATGGACACCGTGGGACCCATGGCTCTACCCCTGGAACAGTGTGTGACCTCAGAACACTCACTGGTTGCTCAGGCCTCAGGTTCCTGTGTATAGAACGAGCTAATAAAAAAAAACCTAGTCCAAAAACAGCTAACAACATCCTCGTCCACTGAGGGAGATTAAGTATTAAAGAGGTAACATCAGGCATTAATTTTTTAAAGGACAAAACAAACGTGAGTGAATCATTCGGGGTTTCTGGGAGCTGTTTTGATTGTCGCCTAGAAGCATATAAACAAAATGAAAAAAGAAACGGCTGTTCCCTTTGCTCACACAACATGTGCTCACACAAAACTATGGTGTCAGCAAAACTGGAACTCAGGAAGGAAACAGAAATTTATGTGAGGAAGGACACGGAAGAAGTCGCCAGCCCGGCGAGAACTGCAGAACCAACTCGCGGCAGAGTCTGCATCACCAGAAGAGCTGCGAGCTGCGAGCAGCACAGCCTCCTGCACAGCTCCCAGGAGCCTCCGCGCTGTGCAGAAAGGACAGCAGGACTCTCCCAATCCCAGGAGACCAGGACCTCGCTATCTGGTACCGGGCTATCTAGGCTCTCTGCAAGTGAAGCAGACAGCACATTCTTACTTACAGTGTCCCACATCACGATGTATACATCTGTACTGAAGGAATTGTTGACATGTTGGGTAATGTAGAGGTTGATAAAATCGCAGAAGTGATGATACATATTAACTCCTAGTGTTGGAAAAAAGAAATCTATGTTAACCCTGAAGAACACATGATTAAACAATTTTATTCTATCCCATCTATTTACAGTTCAATAGACTTTCAATTGAAATAAATGAAAGAAAACAGTAATTTTTTTTTTTTTTTGAGACAGGGTATCACTTTGTAGTTCAGGCTAGCCCTGAACTCACTATGTAGCCCAGGCCAGCCTTAAACTCAGAGCAATCCTCCTGCCTCTGTCTCCCGAGTGCTGGGATTATAGGTGTGAGCCACTATGCCCAGCAACAGTAATTTTTTTCTGCATATAATCTACACAGAAATAAAATCAATCTACAAATGGTTTGGTTCAAAACTTCACTCTTTAAAATGATTATTTAGAAATCAGGAATGTATTTCCCCATATATACCAAATAAATTCCAAAAAGAATCCACATGGGTCTATTTAACTCAAAGTAAGTAGAACAACAGGTTCATGAAATTATTTATTCCTTTTGATCACTTTTTTTTAAAAAGAAATCAATTAAATACCTATTCCCAGAAATATTGTTGATCTAAATATGATGTCAACTGCTAACATTTGGGTGGCTTTCATTTCTGCCTCTTTGGATACTATTTAATCACTACTCACACTGTTTGTCTTGGGAAAATATTAACAACCATCATTTAAAAGAGATTGAAAAAATATAAACTCTGGAGTGTGAACTAGTCTGAATTCCAGCTCATTTGCTCGTAAGAAACCCCATCGGTAAATTCATAAGGTCCATAAGCATTGGGCTTTCCCCTAGAAAGAGGGAAGAGTTGGACCTAAGTGTCACTTTGTCACAGCAAAGTCAATGAGGGGCTGGGGATTTAGCTCAGTGGTTCCGGTGCCTGTCTTACAAGCACAAGGGCCCAGGTTCGATCCCCTGGTAACCACGTACCATATTGTGCGTGGAGACTCACCAGTACCACATACCACAGTGCTGGGTATGGTGGCTCATGCCTATAATCGCAGCACTCAAGAGGCAGAGGCAGGAGGATTGCTGTGATGAGAGTTTGAGGTTGAGCTCAGGGATAGCCTGAACTACAAAGAGAGACCTTTTCTCAAAAAAAAAAAAGAAAGAAAGCCAACAAGGACGCATTATCAAGTGCCATCCCAGTGTCTAGACAGGTGGGAGGCCAGCTGTGCCTCACAAGGTCACACAGAGCTAAGGCTTCCATCATTTGTAAACTCTAATGCCCATCATTAAAAAGAAACAGAAGTGACATTTTAAAATGTACATTTTCAAGGAAGGAAAATAATAAGTAAAAGAAAAACAGTGACTCCGAAGAGCAGTAAACCATAAAATAGTCTGACTATTTCCCACAGTGAATAACTACACCGTGTTCCAGAAAATAAGGGTTACCAGCCTGGTTATCGTAGATGAATGATGTGTTGGAGGGCTAATTTTTTTCAGCCAGTATAATCCTGCCCAAAAGCATGTTGTGAGCTTAAGAAAAACTGAGTTCTATGAGAACTCATCCTCTTTCTCCTGGGTGAGCTATCCAGCAAACACTAGCTCTCAGGTAACATTTAGTGAGCTTCTAACCTTTACCAGAGAGTGCAGCATGTATAAAATAGTGGAGGTGCTATGAGGATTAATAAATGAGGGAGCAAAAAGGCTTCATTGTGCAGAGACGTGCCTCTGGCAAGCTTTGTTTTGCAGAAAAGCTTGCTGTCCCAAGGTAAGAGTTAACAAGAAAAGAAAAGAATTGGACAACAGCCTAAGTTAGAAGAAAAAAGTAGAGTTATGAATATAAGAAAGAAAAGGCACACATCTACTTTAGTCTATTATTCCCATTTTGCCCACTTTATTGCATAAGATCTTCATAAATTTAACAGCTGACACGTAGTCACCTCTTTTATAGGCAGATCACTGTTTTCTTTGCCTCTTTTTACTTTGCATATTTTTGAGAAATGAGTCAGAACCTTGCAAATAGCATTTTTACTTGCTCTTATTTCAAAATCCTAAACTTGTCTGATTTCTGAAACTAATACTTTGTAATATAAGAATTATGACTACAGAAGGGAAAGTACATTAAAACTATGATCAATAAATTATGGTAATTCTCAAATATTCGTGACAGAGAGCTCTCTATATTTCACTGTAGGCCCAGCCTCTCATGAATTTTGATATGATGTAGCACAGTAATCTCCATCTCTTATAATGAGAGGGAGAATATAGAATGATCTGTTTCTCCTTCCAGGGCAACTAGTTCACAAAGTTAAAGTTATGCTTGCAAGTGGAGACTCAGCGCCTGTAGGCATAAATGGAAAATAATTTTGATTTTTTTTCCCAAGATTTTACTGCAACATAACCTCCAAAAGAATTTTAAGTTCACTTTAGTCATGGAAATAATATTAGAAAGTTTCCTAGGGAAGGTTATGGACATTTCTTTGCATCCTTTTATTCAAAAATAATTGTAATGAAACAATTTAAATCAAGTGATTAGAGAAATCAGAGGGGCTACATTTAGTGTAAAGCTGTACATGTCTTTTTTCACCTTCAGATTTTTATTGAGTCATTTGATATAAATGTGAAAATAACAGGAAATTCAAGCTAGTTCATCTACTTCAGAGAAGAAAGCAAAATGCAAATCCACTTTGCTACATAGTACTATGTACTAAGGCACAGTACTTTTTTTAAAATTCAAGAAAAATATATATGCATGCAGTACATAAATCATATACATATAAAAATTTTATATATACCTTTTTCACTGACATACAGATAACAGGAAAATAACTTCTTACCTGCATCTAATTTCATGAAATACGTTGGTTTTTCGATAACAATGTCACATTTATCATCTTCTATAGGGCTGAAGTTGAGCTGAGTATAGCTTTGTAGTTCGGCAAACCTGCAATGAAGAATTGGGATATAATTTCAAAGTGATTATTATATTTAGGATCTCTCTGTTAATTAGGTAAGTTTTATTTCTAGTATGTAAAAGCATTCTTATGGATACATGTAGCCTCTCAAACTATCATTTATATAATTTCACATCATCTTTATTATTAAGGAGATTTAAAAAACCATTTCATGTGTTGGAGAGTTACACTGAGAACCTACACACAAAGAGGAAACTTACATTGGAGCTGGCTAAATAATCTCCCAGGGAAGCAGGAAGCTTCATAAGGTTTCCTGCAGTTTAATGAGGTTCAGAGTGAACAGTATGGCAGGAAATTCCCACCGGAGCCTGTCTGGAGTCTGCGAGTCATGCCATTCCAAGAGGTACCTCATACTCAGAAAAACAGCAGACAGCTAAGCATCTCTGAGAAATGAAAAGTCCACTACTCAAAGCATGTCTTTGAATGTGACATGTTACGATTTTCTTCCAAACTAAAGATAATCACAAGCACGTGACAATAAGATACCTGGAGCTAACATAAAGCTCATCTGAAACTCTCTTTATGTTTTGAGATCACACTTCACGTAAAATAAATATCAAGAAGATTTCTTAAAAATACACTGACAAGGGGGCTGGGGATTTGGCTCAGTGGTTCCAGCACCTGTCTTGCAAGCACAAGAGCCCGGGTTTGATCCCCGATAACCACATACAATACTGTGCGTGGAGACTCACAGCCAGCAGCAATCAGTACCACATACCACAGTGCCGGGTATGGTGGCTCACCTCTGTAATCCCAGCACTCGGGAGGCAGAGGCAGGAGGATTGCTGTGATGTGAATTGGAGGCTGAGCTCAGGGCCAGCCTGAACCACAAAGCGAGACCCTGTCTCAAAAAACAAACAAACAAACAAAAAAACCCACACTGACAAAAGATTACATTGTTTCCAAAAAATATGTCTGTAAATTCCTTAACACTTTTCTTTTCAAGAAGTGGAGGTGAATTCCCTGCCTTTGGGTGTGGACATAATCTAGGGGCTCACCTCTAACCAACAGAACACAGCAAAAGTGACAAGAGATCACTCCTGATATCTCGAGAAAGCAGGAGTCAGGCTGTGAGTGGACAAGGGTGAGGACACACTGTGAAAATTTACTCCTCTGCCAGTGGTCAGAGAAATGGGTCCCACAACAACCAAAGTGAGCTTAGAAACGGATTTTCCAATCCAGTTGAGCATGAAGAAAGGTACAGCCCTGGCCAAAGACGTGACAACAACCTCAAGAGAGACCCAGCTATGCTGATCCCAAATTGTGTATCTGTGTGAGAATCTGTGTGAGATATTAAGTATCTGTCCTTTTAAGCTACAGCACTTAGAAGTAATTTGTTATACAGAAAGAGGTAATAAATGCAAACATGCCCTAGAGGTGTATTTCATAATGACATGTTACACAACAATAAATATCTAATATAATTACACCTTAGGTAACTCTGATGTAAAATCAGATAGTGAGATAAACTAGGAAAGAAAATGCCCTATGTAATATAGGAACTACCAACTGTAAAAATCTGTTAAGTCACATGAGAAACTTGGGTGACTTGCAAAACACTATTCTTAGGGAAGATAAACTATTATTCTGAATGGCTGGTTCAACATGAATGTATGACCCCCAATACTATCATTACAGAAGACTATGTGACTACGAAAAGAGGTGCATGCAGTTCTCTGAATGATGAAATAATTCCTCATCCTGATTGTGTTTGACGATACATAGACCTAGACATGTAATGCAAATTTCATAGACTAGACATTTTTAAAAATGACTGCATCTAAACATAGAGAGACACACTTGTATTTAGTTAGTAATATCATGCCAGCAGAACTTCCTGGATTTGTTCATTGTGCCAGCGTTATATGAGATATTATCATCACTGCAAGCAGAATAGGAACTTCCTGTACCATATTTAAACTTTCATAAGTCTAAAACTAATTCAAAATAAAGAGTTTTAAAGTTCAAAATTCCAACCAATGGTGGTAAAAGTCAGGGTAGCTTTTAGGGACAAGGTCAGGTAGGACCTGGCAGGGAGACTGGGGGCTGGCAATGCTCCACGTTTCGACCTGGGGAAGTGTCACGTGGGTGAGTCACTCTTTCACAATCCAAGCACATCCTTTTGTGTGCTTGTTACAGGCAGTGATACCTCCCTTGTTTAATTCAGTTTATTCCAAATCTGTGTTCAAACACTGAACATATTTTTCCCATAAGAAATAATGGAAGGGGGCCAGGGATTTAACACAAGTGGCACTATGCCTGCCTTACAAGCACAAGGGTTTGATCCTCGATACCAAAAAAAAAAATGGAAAACCAAATGACTGGAATCAATAAAAGGTTCTGAGGCCTAAAAATGATGCCTATAAATTCATTTTTCTTTAACAAATTATTAAATCATTTCTTTAGCAAACTATGCAATGATTTTTTTTTTTTTAATTTGCTGTTTGAGTATCAGAAAGTTAAAGCCTGGAGCTGTTCAATAACTCAGGTGTTTCAATATATGCTCATTTTTCCTAAGAAAGTGTTCCTTAAAATACATGAGCCAACTATAAAATAAGAAAAATTTATTTTAAACTGAATTTTGCTTTTATTTGCACAAAGAAGTGCTGTATCATATTTTGTAACATTTTATAAACATTTTCAATGCACTTATACCTGAGGGATTCAACTGTAATCCCCATTCCTCAGCAGTTTGCATTTATGCAAATTAAGTAACATTTACTTCAAATTATCTGCCACATAAGTAAATATTCCATTTTGGAGTCCCTACAAAAGTCTACATGAACCGAAGTCAAAAGCAAATGTAGTTAAGTATGTATAAAAAAATCATGTTACCATGACTGCAGGGGACTTTTGCGCTGACCTTCAGACATCAATGTATGAACGTCAAGTTTACAGCGTCCTCCAATTTCACCACTCTGAAGAAAATCTTCCTTGAATCTAGCATATTTTAAAAGAAAAGGTGGAATTTGAGAATTTTTTTCATGACTTAGTACCTAAGTGCGATTAAAATCAATTTTTCTTCGGACTTCAACGACAGGCGTAATGATGTTCCAGTCAACAACCAAACATGCAGATGACTGTGACGTCTCAAAATTAGATTACCTAGTGGCATTATAGCTACTTAAGTTTGTGTGGAGCCAGGTATGGTGCCACATGCCTGTAATCTCAGCACTCTGGGAGGCTGAAGCAGGAGGATTATGGATTTGAGCCCAGAGTGGCCAACTTCGTGATTTAGGAATACCTTTTCTTAAAATAAAGAATTAAAAAATGGCTAGGGAAGCAGCTCAGTGTGAAGATTGTAGACTCAACCGCCACTATTGGAAAATTAAACCAGTTTGTGTGAGTATACTCCATGGAGTCTGCACAGCAATGAAATCACCTAATATATCTCTTCTTTACATAGTCTGCCCAAAACCTGTACATACATCAGGAAAAGAAAAACTGAATGGGGCTGGGGATTTAACTCTGTGGTTCCAGCATGTGCCGGGTAAGCACACAGTCCTGAGTTCGATCCTCAGTTACCACATACCACAATGCTAGGCATGATGGCTACACTCATAATCCGAGTACTTGGGAGGCAGAAGTAGGAGGACTGGTCTGAGTTCAAGGCTGGCCTGGGCTACATAGTGAGTTTGGGGCCAATCTGAACTACAAAGCAAGACCCTGTCTCCAAAAAAAAAGAAAAAGAAAAATATTTATAGTAAAAAATTTTACATTAAATATATACAAAAGTAGGGCTGAGGATGTAGCTTAGTGGCAGAGTGTTTGCCTGGCATTTAAGAGGCCGTGGGTTCAAACCTCAACCCTGAAAAAAAGTAAACAAAAAACTTAAAAGTAGCAGAATTCTTAAAAGGAGTCTGTCATACTTATAATCCTGATTTGGGATGTGATCAACTCATGACCCATTTAGGTCATTTTCTGACCCCTCAACCCTTTACTATGCAGCAGATTCAAGACACAGGCCAAGACCTGAAGATATGTGAGAACATCTATGAGAGTTTACCATCCATCACGGAAGTACCTGTCATGATTTCTCTTGATACTTCGTAAGTCAAGGTAGAGACGGGTTGCTCTGCAATACTGAAGATAACGCGAACATACCAGACTTGAGTCACTCTGAAACAAGGTTGACAAAGGGAAAATCGACCTCTGAGTGTCACGTTTTCACGTGACAGACAGGGTAACAGCAAGTGCACCCACGTGAATGGAAAAGCTGTCTACACACCGCAACTGCTCCTCGGTCTTTCTCCTTCCAGCAGAAGTTAGCCAAATACATTTTTGGTCTTAACACTTTTATGTTACAGTGAAGAACTCCCAAATGTTCTATTTGTATCAACTTCCATGTTAAAGCCAAGAGCTATAGACGTGGTTCAATTCAGTTCTCTTAAAAATACAAAATTTAAAAAAGCCATATTTGAGAACCTTACTTACCCTCAGCTATGGGAAAAAGCATTTTGTGCAGAGCCAAAGGAAACAAGGGAGAATGCATATGCTAGACACAGTCAAATGCAAGGCTACAAGGGCCCTTTTCCAATCTGAGCAGGAGGGGCTTTCTGCAGCGTTTCCCACGAGCCTTGCAGAGTCTCTCCCAACAGCAACTGGGGGCAATCTCTTCTAATAACTGAATAAGGCAGTCGGACAGTCAACTACCACAGCCAGTTTCTATTTCAACCAGTCTGGAGTGTGCAGACTGAAGGAGTGCTTCAAAACTTTATTTAGAGAAGTAAATAAAGACTTTGGACTATACTTAGAGAAGTAATGCTATTTTATTATTTTTCCTAAAACTTCCCAGAGCCTTCATCTTGACCAGCATATATTGGACTCTAGTTTGTAAAAGTGATGACAATGCAATGAATGTGGCCCTGGAAATCCTCTCTTGCTGAGACATTATTTGGCAGTGACTAGAGCATAAGGGGGCCTCATGAATGTGATTAGTGTCTTCCTAAAAGGTGCGAGAGAGGGCTGCTTCCTCCTCTGTCCACCACGTGAGCATACAAGAGGCAGCTGGGTGATTACAGTCCAGAAGAGGACTGCACCGGAACCAGACTGCCGGCACCTTAGGCTCGCCTTCCACCTTCCACAACAGTGACAGAGGAATTTCTGTTGTTTATGGGCCACTGAGTCAATGGTACTTTGTGATAGTACCCAAAAAAAACTAAGACAAGGACATCGAGGTAAACTGTGCCCAGAAAAGCATTCTACAAACTACCATGAGAGAGGCACACAAAGAACAATCATGGCCCTTTCCTTGCCCTCTCCATGTGAAGCGCTGGACTCTAACAGAAGTATGCAGAGTGACACAAAGCAGCTACTCCACGGCCCTGAGCCAGTGCTAGTTAACACTCTGCCCCTCGACTTTGCACTGTATTTCCTTTACTAGAATCGCTAAAAGCTCTGTCATATGCCAACCCTCCAATATCATGATAATATCTATATTCAGATTTGAAAGCAAGTGAATTAATTTCTTTTAATCTTCCAGAATTTTTGGAGATAATAGAAACCCCTAAGATGTCAGAGACTTTGCAGTTCAGGATTCCCAAATTACAGAATATCACACCTTAATCAAATGGACTTAAAATTCCATCAAAAACAGCATTAAGCCTTTTCCTGGGAGCCAGGATGTGCACTGAGCATTTTTTTTTTTTTTTGAGAAGGGTCTCTCTTTGTAGTTCAGGCTGGTCCTGAACTCGGCCTTGAACTCAGCAATCCTCCTGCCTCTGCCTCCCAAGTGTTGGGATTATAGGCATGAGCCACCATACCCAGCACTGTGGTATGTGGTACTGATTGCTGGTGGGCTAGGTCACCACGCCCAGCACTGTTGTATGTGCTTACCGGATCAAACCCAGGCCCTTGACCTTGTAAGACAGGCACCAGAACCACTGGGCTAAATCCCTGGCCCTTCACTAAGCATTTTTATATGCACAATCCCATTTCATGTTTCCCGGGTGCTTCAGAATTGTCATGGCTGAAAGGCTGAGGAAACTGTAACACAGGAAGTTTGAGCACATTGCCTGAGCCAGGATTTTAACTCTGCAGTCCAGAGCTTATTCTTATTACCCATTGGGGTGTAACAAGAACAGGGGCTAGCACAGCGGAAACACTGTATCTAGATGTATAGTTCCACCAGGTAGTTATGCAGTAGCTATGGCTTGTGTCTAGATGTCCCCTCAGGGCCTCACGCAGTCTTTTCAGAGGAGACTGAATCTAGAACGTGTGACACTGGGATCAGGGTACATGACTGCTAAATCACGACACATAACTGAGTGATTGATTTGGCACCACCAGTAGTCTGGATGGGATGAAAGGGGCAGAAAGATGCTGTTAAAGTCACTAGTTGCTTTTGCTGCTTCCACCTCCATGAAATGTTGCCCACTCTGCCTTGGAGCCAGCCAATCACAGACTGAAACCTGTACGAACTCTAAGCCAAATAAACCTTTCTCCCTTTAACTGTGGGTGTTGGATATTTTGTTTCAACAACAACAGAAAAGTGACTAATACAGAAGTAGTCTTAGAGAGCTTGCCTAGTGTCTCTGAGAACCTGTTTTCTGTTCTAGAAAAGTAGGATTAGTCTACCTTCTCTGCTTATCTGCTATAGTATGGTGAGTCTCAAACTAGACAACGTACAGAAAAATTTAGTGCAAACTGTAAAGCTCTAAGCAAATATAAACAGTAAGGTAGGGGCAATCATCTGTCCAAAGCAAACAGGGATTTGTAAAGACACAGTTTACCCATTTCCCTTCTTTAGCCTATGTTGGAGTAAGGGAATCCTAAACCTCAAAATGCTTAACAGCATCAAAATGTGACTCAAAAACTGTGCGTGAAAACAGAAAAGGGCTTCCAAAGTAAGTAGGACTACTTATTTGGGGCCACTGAATAAAACTGTGAGCCAAATAAGGGAAAGATGTGTACTGCCACCTATCCAATTTTTATGTCACAATCTAAACAAAAGATAAATAAGTCATAAGTAATGAAGTAAAAAGGCTCATTTACAAAGGAACTGAGCACGCACCGTCTTCTCTGGCTGGCAGAGCACATGCATCTCTTCCAGCCGCTCCCTGGTGTACCCAAAGTCGGCTTGCCTCCAGAAGATGTCTTCAGCTGACTCCATAGTGTCTGTCCTATTTGCAAAGGAAAAGATTCTGTGGGTTTTTTCTTTTGCTTTTTTTTGGATCTTGAATTTTCTTTCTATGGGTTAAACTGCTAGACATCTGTTACTACTTACAGATTTTAAAATTATACTATCATCATCCTCCCTAAACTCCCTCACTATACATGAAGTCACAAACTAAGCTGTTCACAGACATAAAATAAAGGCATAACTAAATCATATGAAGTTTGGGTCATCTGGAATGGAGGACAATGAGTTATTAATTATGTTTTCTTTACCCCATTAACACTGGGAGTGGAGCAGTAACTCCACTTTCCCCTTCTCAGTAGAATGGAGAGAAAACTATCCACTTATCTTCTTAGCATGCATTAGGGGGAAATAGCTTCCATGGTTCATACTGTGGCAAAAGCAATGAAAGATTTCCCTATGCCAACATGAGATTGTTAAGCAAGGGATTAGATTTCAATATATGATACATTTATTGCTATTTGTTAGGTCTCAACCCCAAAGCAATCCCACAGAACACAATGACATTTTCAAGTTGCATATTTTTGCACATTCCTTCTGACACCTACGGGCCAGGGATTTAGCTCGGTGGCACCATGTCTGCCTCGAAAGTACAAGGTCCTGAGTTAAGTCCTTCTGACACCTAAGCAACTGGCTTAGTTCCAGAACCATACAGCATTCCTGGCTGCCATACCCTATGATATCAGGAAACAGGATGTTCTTTATAGATTCTCCTGTCTTGGGCTGGGACCTAGTTTAACTTAAAAACTTATCTTTTGGGGGCCAGAGATTTAGCTCAGTGGTTCTGGCACCTGCCTTGCAAGCACAGTGTCCCAAGTTCAATCCTGGTTACATACAATAATGCTGGGTGTAGTGACTCACACCTGCAATCCTAGCACTCAAGAGGCAGAGGCAAGAGGATTGCTGTGAGTTCAAGGCTCACCTGGGTAAGCCTTCCAGCCGCTCCCTGGTGTAACCAAAGTCAGCTTGCCTCCACAGTGAGCTCAAGGCCAGCCTGAACTACAAAGCAAGACCCTGTCTCATTAAAGAAAAAAAAACCTCATCTTCTCCAAATTTTCTTTCATAAGTTCTCTACAATGATTAAAGTCCCCAAGGAAACACTGACCATCTAAAGGGGACAAGAAGACATTTTTGCAATACCAAAGTAGCTTCCAAGTAAAAATGGCAACAAGCATCATAATTATTCTAGCTCCCTGAACTGCAGGGGTAACTTCTGTATACATAAAAATGACAGCCAAACTCCACTCAAACCAGACGCCTTTGTGACACTGCCCACCTTCTCACTTGAAGCTGTACCTCTGCATGTATCTATCTTACAATAAAGTCTCCCAATATTTCTGCATGACCTGTGAGTTTTTACTGAGTTCTTTCATCAAGGGCACAAAGAACCAACCACCAAGGAAGTGAGTTGCTGGTTCCTTGCTGTGTCAGGACCCAGCTTTGCAGTTTCAAGATAATAAAGTTGAATTTAAGACTGGATACGCAAACTAATTCCTATCTAACATCGAGGCAAGAATTTATTTCCTTTTCTAGCAAAGGAATTATGATCTAAAATCCAAAGAATCTAACTGGCTGAATATAGCCCCAGCTCTAGGGAGGCTGAAACAGAAGAATATCTCCAAGTCTGACACTAGTCAGCCTGCACTACATAGCCAGACCTTGTCTAAAATAAGAAAGAGAGAATCTAGCTAAAACTTGAGGCATCAACACATACTGCACAGAAAGTAAAAGACTTCAAAGGGAGGGGAGTATTTCATACAGAATCTTACCATCCTACGTCCACGTAGCTGCAGAAAGGGTAACCAAACCTGAACTCTGGTGTGCAGGACTTCTCATAACCCCAGCAGTACTTTAAATTTTCCAAGTGTTTCTAGAACATAAAACACATACATGTTAAACTGGTCTCCCTTCTGAAGTTTAGAAAGAATTCATATTATTCCACTAATAAAACTTCATAGGGCCGGGGATTTAGCTCAGTGGTTCTGGCGCCTGCCTTGCAAGCACTAGGGCCTGGGTTCTATCCCCAGTAACCATATACAACAATACTAGGCATGGAGACTCATGCCCATCAGCAATCAGTATCACACACCACAGTGCCAAGCATGGTGGCTCACACCTATACTCCCAGTGCTCGGGAGGCAGAGGCAGGAGGATTGCTGTGAATTTGAGGCTCAGCTCAGGACCAGACTGAACTACAAAACTGAGACTTTGTTTCAAAAAAAACTTTCATAGTACACTCACATTTATATTTCATAATACATATTAACATAATAAAAGGAAATTTTAAGACAAGCAGTCTCAAGGTACTTTGTCTTTTATTCACTCTATGTCAGTCCCCTAACCAAAAGTCTAGCTTTTATCCTAAACTACCAAAGACCACCTGAATTTTATATATAACATATATATGTAGTGTCCATGTTTATTTATATGTATGTGTTTGTTTTTAGAGATATCTAGGGAACTGAACTTGGAAAATGGGGCCTTCACGCTGAGCTACATCCTCAGCTTGGATAGAAATCATACTACTGCTGCCTCAGTCTCCCAGAGTACTGAGATTACAGATATGTGCTACCACTCTTAGCTTGAATTACAACTTCCTGAGGTAGCTTAGGAAACTGCCTTCCTCAGAGAGCAAACTTAGTTTTAAAATCAGCTCCTAAAAAGATATATGAATTAAATTTTCTGTTAACCAAATGAATCACCGCCAAACTGAAAGAACCAGCAACTTTATTCATCAATCCATACCAGCAGGAAGCCCACAAGGTTCAGCCTACAGCACAAGCTAGTGTGAGCCAGGATCTGCTTGCCCATATGCTTCCTGTGCCAGCACCATGGGAAAGGAAGTGCCTCACAATGCCCAGCTTTGATCTTCAAGGCCGCCTGACACATTGTAATGCACTCCTATTTGAGGCCTTTCCAATCCCACAGTCTTAATTACTAGAGACAGAGGCTGAGGTGTTATTACAGAAATTAAGTGCTAAGAGACTTCTTCCATGTAGGTGAGAAAAGAAGAGGTGTGAAATTCTCTACTTTGAACAAAATGGGATTTTTTTTCTTCCTAAAATCACATGTACCTTATTTACAGAGACGGTATTAGCTGCCCATTTATTTTATTAGTGTTTTAGATTTTATATTTTACTTTTTTGACTGGGATATCCATTTTAAGCCCCACGTAGTCACTCAGAAGTACGAGATGAATCAAAACAATTGGCTCATGTGGAAAACTGAAAGTTAGAACCTACAGTCTCAGGTTATAGAAAGAAGTAGAAATCTAGCATAAATTGTATCTTAAAAACTAACAAGAGAAGGAAAAATAATACCTACCTTATAAGGGCAATGTGAGTCCTTCTTGCAGATCATGGCAACATGCCTGTTGTTGTGCAAGAAGAAGGGAATGTGTTCCTCCGGCAGGCGTATGTTGGCATAGTCATACAGGGGCTCCCCTGGCCCAGGGTCAGCCTCAGGATAAGCCTCATCTTGACCACTCAGCAGGACTTCATGAAGGAAGACTCCAAAGACAAGCAGCATTAACATAGCAACCTCCAAATCTGAGACCCAATCAGACACACCTTCAATCAGAAACTTTCTTTAAAAGTCCAAGAAAAGGGGCAAGAGGTAAGCATAATGACAACATATTTTACTACATCATGAGTAACATTTATTTAGTCATCAATTTGTTTATTGGCACTGTATTAGGAGCAAGGCATCTAAGTGTGAGGGAGTAAAACATCCTACCCTAAACATATTTCTGTGGCATTTTGGAGTTGGTCACTCAGAAGGACCGCAGACCTCTGCAGACATTGGAATGGCTCTGAAAAGCTTATAAAAAGAGATTTCCATTTACTTCCCTCTGGAAATATGGACGCAGGAAGTCTGTTCCACCTGCCATCCCTTTTTGCCTACAAAGGACTAAGGGTCTGATGCCTGGCTGGAAGGTGGGCAGGCACCATGTTCTAGGTATCTAAGTGCTTGAGATATAGCCAGGTTCATACCAAATTCACTGGTGTTGGGAAGGTTCTGCTCCAGCAGTTATAGTGGCATCACAGGTTCATAACTATAACTCAGTAACTCCAGAAGTAAGACTATGCCCTTACACTTACCCTGCCTGCAAGCCTAACCAGGGCAAAGTGGTGATGACTGTGAATACTACTACAGTTCTATCTCACTCTTCAAGGGTTCCATAGCTTCATCAAATTTCCCCAGTATATCCCAGACCACAGTCATGCTTTCTCAGCAGTGTCTCTGCTTAGGGATTTTTGTCTGTATTTTTTAATTTTCTTTCCACTGAATGACAGAGTCATAAACAAATGATGTTCCTCAGTGAGGTTCGCTATGTATAAGGCTACACAGGGCCATAAAGGTTTCAAAATCAGTGACAACAGGCTTTTAGAAATGGATGGCCATCTTCAACAAAGCTCAAGTTCCAAGGCCAGGGGGCCACAGGAAGACAGTAGGAATGCAAAGCAGAAATCTCTTCCCCTTCTGGAGCAGGAAGGACTGAGGCTCTTCATTCAGGTAGCCCCGCAGAGTTTGTTGTTATGTGTTGTAAATTTTATAAAACTTTAAAAGTATGCATTAAAAGAAACTAGGTATGGTATGATACGTGCCTGTTTTTTCGGTATTTTGGGAGACTGAGGCAGAAGAATGGAAACTAATCTCAGCATGGGCAACTTAGTAACTTAGCAAGACCCTAACATCAAAATGCAAGAGAAAAATATTTAAGGGGGAAGGGATATTACTCAAAGTGAAGGTCCTGAGTTCAATTCTAAGCACTACAAAATAAGTAAATATAAAGAAAATATTTATACAGATGTACTATACACACACACATATAATATCTCAAGACTATTCATAATGAAAATATTTACCTCTTTAATGTTCAGAACCACCCAAAAGATGATGATGTCTCAACCACCTCAAACCTGTCAGAAAGAAAATGTATTACTTTAGAAGTATACTAAAGTAGGCTTTTATCATGCAGGTAGCTTTTACATTTAAAGGAAATAATTAGGGCGAAAGTAATTTAACAAGAAACCCTTAACCAGAGGTCTGGCTCAGGATGCTTTCTTCTGTTTAATGAATACCATGCCTCTCCAAGCGAAGATGTCAGCACACAGTCCTCAACACAGTAATTGGACAGAGCTGATTTTCAGAGGGAGCAGGAAGCAGGTGGTCCACCCTGCACTGCCACCAACCACCAGGACCCTTGGGAGAGAAAACTTTCCAGGGAGTGGGCTCCCACCTTCATAGTCCAGGCTCCCAGAATCTCTCTCCTCTCCGCTGAGCCATTGCCAGGAGCAAGTCCTGAACTGCGTGTGTTTATCCACATCTAGGGCCCTGCAGCGAGCTCCAATCTTACCTAAACTTGCTCATCCACAGAGAAGGACCAACACTCAGTGCTGGGAAAATCTCACCCAAAGTTGAGACGCATGGGCTCTGCGGGGCACGTACCCACTTGCAGAAGCTGGATGGGTGGTGACTGGCGCTGAAAGTACAGCCCCGGCGCCTGGCAGACAGCCCTAGGTGCTGAGTCCTCTCCCAAGGCCTCGCAATGCAGGCTGGATGCACAGCGGTGCTCCAATGGATGCAGGAACCCCTACGCCACGCTTTCGCTGTGCACAGAACAGCCGAGTGCATTCCACTCTTGGATCCCTCGGCTGGATTTCCACAAGCCTAAAAAATAAAAAGGAAAACTCTGCATGATGATGAAACCCGAGTTGACACGGACTTTAGCAGATGAGGTAGTGCTCTTGAGACAGCAAGGAAATCTAAAGAAAGAAGCAACACACGTGAAGTCAAACGCACCCTAGACTCAGTGAAACACCGGCACCCTTGTGTCAGGAAGGCCCAGGTAGGTGCGGGCCGGTCTCAGACAAGGCTCGGCTGCCGCCCAGCCGCCCAGCGTGGCAGGCTAAGATACAGCAGTGAGCTCTCCGATCACTGGGGCCACTCAGGACCAGGTGTGGCTGGGGGACGATCAGAAAGCTCCGCCCCGCGGGCAACTAGGCCAACCGGGCTCGGGCCTCGAGGAAGGGGCTGGGCGCACCAGCCCGGGAGTGCCAGGATCCTCACCTCACACCCTTGTCCACGGCCTTCGGGGACAGTAGGGAGCGTGCAGGGTCCCAGGCCAGCTACAGCCTCCTCCGAACCAGGCAGGCAGCGGGCACCACACCGGAGACCGGTGAGCCGGAGAGTAGCGAGGCGCTGCAGGGTCCACCTGGAGTGGTGGTAGCAGCGGAGCGGCGGCTGCTCCGGAGGAGGGCGGCGTCATAACCGGCTGTCGCTGCTCACCGGAAACCTCGGTGCCGCAGCTAGGGCCAGGGGGCGCCAGGGAGCGGCCGGGACACCTCCGCCAGCCTGGGCTAGAGGGGCGGGACCCGGGCCGCCCCGGGCAGGGAAGGACGCGGGGCGGGGCGACCGTGACCCCACCCACCACCCGGGCACCTCCCGCTCCTGCAGTCCTACCACCACCACCACCACCACCACCACCACCCCCCTACCCCCGTGCTGTGCGCTTGAAGGACTCTCGGATCAGGGTGGAAAATTAACCAAATTAACCCTCTTGGGCCCTGCTCTGCGTTGCACTGGGGAGGAATTTTGCTGTTTCTTCTTTTCGGGCAGAAGTTGTCATCCCACTTTTCCTGTACAGAGACAGGACGTAGTTAGCAGGAGACACTTTCTCGTAGCAAGGATACTTTAGAGCCTACATACAGTTTTAAAAAGTAGTTAACTTTGACCTCTCAGTAAACTCACCAGGGTTACATGCCGCTGTGTAAAGTTTAACTTTCATGGTTTAATTATGATTATTTCTAGTATAACTACTTGTTTCTGCTATTATTTCACTGCCTGTCTCTCCTGTTCTCTGCTCTCCAGATGGGAGTTGTCTGGAGACCAGGAGCTGACCATTAAATACTGATTCAACTTCCCCTCAAAATAAATGTGCTCAGTCGTCCGAACACGCCGGTATTAATGTGATCCTAAAGGAAGTCACGTTGTTCCTAAACGTTTACTGAGCACTTTTCTAAACGCTCTGCCACAACTGCTACACGTTCTATTAGTAAGATTCCTCTAAACTTGTTTTTCAAGAAACAGTAATTCATATACGGTGTTTAACATACACCAAGCTTATGTCAAAAGCACCTTACAAATCCATTATTCGTTATTTTTAAAAGGAACCCTAGACAACCAATATGGTAAAAAATCTTTATCAGTTGTCTCTCAGACAAAAAGCTACTATCTAGAATATATGAAAAGCTTAAAAAATCAGCCTCTCCCCCAAAAATTTAAAGACTCAATTCAAAAATGGGCATCTTAAATGAAAGAACACTTTTCAGAGGAAGAAGTAAAAGCAGCTAAGAAGCATATGAAGAATGGTCAACATCACCAGTCATCCGAGAGATGCAGATAAAACAACACTGAGATTCGGTCTCACTCCACAAAGAATGGCTGCTATCTCAGAATTAGCCAGCAACAAATGCTGGTGTGGCTGTGGGGAGAAAGGAACCCTTCTCCATTGTTGGTGGGAATATAGACTGGTACAACCACTATGGAGATCAGTGTGAAGATTCCTCAAAAAAATAGGATTAGAGGTCCCATTTGACCCTACTATTCCCCTGCGGTGGATATACACAAAAGAATTACAAGATTTGTATCACAGTGACATATGTGCACCCATGTTCATAGCAGCTCAGTTTGTGATAGCTACATCTTGGTAACAACCCAAATGCCCATCAACTCTACACTGGATAAAGAAGATATGGTTTTCCTATAAAATGGAGTATTACTCTGCCATAAAGAATGATAAGTTTGAGTCATTTACACTCAAATGGATGTACCTTGAGGACATACCCATAAGTGAAATAAATAGGTCACAGATGTGTAAATATTTTATCTTTTCTCTGGTATGAGAAACTGAAGATGTAAATGGGTTCTAGAATGTATGACAGATATTGTGAAATAGAAAACACTCAAAGGGAAATGGGGTAGGGCTAAGTAATGAGGGGAAACAAAAAATGTGATGATAAAAAGAACACTGCCTCCAAGAAAACCGGTGCTCTGTTGTTTTCTGATTTGCCTACCTAGAACACGAAGGACAGTCATACTGCTTTGGTTTGGGGCTGGGACTGAACTCAGGGCCCCATAGCCTTCTACTACTAAGCTACACCCCTGCTCCAGGATGATAATTTTAATAAGTGCTTTCTCAGCCCAGTTACTACTAGCTTGCTTCTTTATTATATACAGGAATGTAGCATTTATTATTATTATTGTAGTCATTTAAAATGATTTTTTAAGCCCTATTTGGTAATCCACATGTGTAATCCAACTGGCAGGCTGATCAAATTGGCAACTCAATGAGATTCTGTCTCAAGATGACAAACAAGGGCTGAGGATGTAGCCCATGGGAAGGCCCTGGATTTATCCCACGCACCACCAAAACAAAAAACTAAGGGCCCCCAACTTTCAAGTTAACATTAATACAGATGTCTAGCAATGAGATTCAGTGAATAACTATGGAATATCAGTGTGCTATTTCTGTAACAAATACCTGAAATCAACTTAGCGTTTATTTTGGCTCAGGGCTGAAAGTTTCCACCCACCACCCAAGCCTGTAGTGAGACTGCACACGCGACGGTAGAGAGGATGCAGGGGAACCAAGACACTCACCTGCTGTGCAGGGGAAGAAAAAGGAGCAAGCGGCTGGGACTATCTGCCCGACCACAGCTCCTGCAGGTCCCACTGCTTCCAGTTTCCCATCTCCAGGTGGTGCCACACCCACCAACGACCAATGCTGTCACATGTGGGCTTTGGGGGGCCATTCTAAATGCAAACCAGAGCATATGGTTTATCCATATAATGATGTAGAACACTGGAGGTGTGTAAAGGACTTGGAAAATCTCTGGAAATTATAGGCTATATTACTGAGGACGTGTAATGTGCTATCACTTATCTAAGAAAGAGGATACATATATACACACATGCATTTAGTTATCATTTTACAAATGGAAAAGTATTTAAAATGATAGTCAGGAAGAGGAAAGAATGGTGCCATCAGTGTCAAAGGTGTAACTTAGTGAATATACTTCATACAGAGGTGACTGTAAGCATGTAAATACATTAGAAAACAAAAAATTTTAAGGAACAATCCTCGAAAGTACAATAAACCAAATGAATTAATGCTTCCCAATTGTGGTGTACCACACAGAGGAACCATCTCAAGAGACTCTGAAATATCATCTGTATCTCCTTAATAGAATAGGTCCTTAGAATGGGAAGAAGTATCAAAAATATCCTTTAGTTTTACTGACCAAATTTTTTGATAGAAATGTTTGAATTGTACAACATAAATAGGAATAATTAACATGATATCTTTGAAGCTGAAATTTTGGACACTCAATAGAAAACAAGGGTGTTGGGAGTCATAAACATCCTACAGTTCTGAAATTCAACAGGTTTCCATATAAATATATTTTATCTATGAAAAAAAAATTCTCCATGACAAAAGCCTAGATATAACCTACCCAACAGCAAGCATTACCCTTTGTGCCCAAACTGCGATCTTTACCTTCCATTTCCCACTACAAGAAACACAGTACACAGGAAAAGGTTTGTTCTCGGATATGGAGTAGGAGACATACATATGAGATTGAAACATCTTACTTCGAGAACCCAGGAGCACAGGGTGTGGTGGCGCACACCTATACCCCAGGCCGAGGCAGGAGGGCCACCGTGAGTGTTGAGGCCAGCCTGGGCTACATAGTGAGTTCAAGGTCAGCAAGGACTACATAGTGAGACCCTGTTTCAAACAAACACAAAACCAGGGAGGAATCAAAGGCTATGAGGGTCATATCCAAAGAATTTAGGACCAGTGTAGATGGCATATGTCTGTAATCTCAGTAGTCTAGGAAGCTCAGGAAAAGTGATTCAAAGTTCAAACCGAGCCTGGACAAGTTAGCAAGACTCTGTCCTAAAAAATAAAAAAAAAAAAGCGCTGAAGATGCATTCAGTGCAGAGGTCCAGACTTCAATCCCTAGTGCTTAAAAGAAAAAAAAAAAAAAAAAACACCTCAGGAACCAACCTGGCTAAAGGTAAGATTTCTTGTTGCTATTTCTGTTTTTTGAAACAGGGTCTTGCTAGGATAAAGCACCAACAAAGGTGTAATGACTAAAGCAAATACATATTTTTAAAATTATATTAAAAAGATATAGTAACCATACAAATCAAAAATTCATCATTCATTTTTGATGACAAAAGAAAACTGGTTAATAAAGGAAAAGAATCACACATATTTATCTGCCTTTCTTAAAGGAATTGTAATGAAAGTAACCAAATAGTTCAGGTAAAGTTTCTTCTTCCATCTGACTGTGAAATAAAAAAGGAATGGCATTACATTATCATGCCACACACTCTGAACTACCAGATCTAAGATCCTCAATGATAACTATATCAAAAAGGACAGGCTATATGACACCACTTGAAGAATACACCTCCACCTCATCAAGTATTTTTTGTGAAAAATAATTGCTTTAAAGTCTGATCCCTAGTGCCGCAAGACAAAACTAAACTCAACAAGACAAAATAGTATTTGCTTTTAGATCTAAAGAGTGCGGTGAGCACATTAAATAAGCCTAGGCAAGCACACGATCAGCAACAATAAAGATACAGGATACGTCTGCATGGTTCAGTTTCTTCTTCAAGTAGCTGTAAGAATTAAAAGTAAGAGAAAGAGGAATCCATGAATTAGAAGAGATTCAAAGAGAGACATCATTCACAATGAGTAAACATTTGGATCCTGATTTTAAAATGAACTTTTAGGGCTGGGGATTTAGCTCAGTGTTTCCGGTGCCCCCCTGGTAATCACATACAATGCTGGGCATGGTCGCCACCAGCAATCAGTAGCACATACCACAATGCTGGGCATCGTGGCTCACGCCTGTAATCCCAGCACTCAGGAGGCAGAGGCAGGAGGACTGCTGAGTTCAGGCTGAATTCAGGACCAGCCTGAACTATAAAGTAAGACCCTGTGTCAAAAAAATAAATAATAAATAAAATATAATGAACTTTTAAAAAGTTTTAAGACAACAGAAAAATATATTGACTGAATATGCAATATTAGGAAATAAGTTAATTTTTAGGCTTGATGATACTGTGTTTTTAAAAAATCGTTAAATCTTATGGACAAATATCTACATGTGGTTAATGAAACCATGTGTCCTAAATTAATTCAAAGTAATCAGTGTAGTACAGTGCTGGTGGTATAGTGATAAGTAAGGACAGCTGCCTTTCAAAATCAGTGTGTGAAAAAGAAATACAGCGGGATATAAATGAAACACGATAGGCTGTAACTACTACACACCACTGAAGGTGGGCAATGAATATTTGAATATTCACAATACTGATCTCTACTTCTATGTACCTTCGAAATTTTGTATGATTAGAATTTCAGCATTCATTACAAATCTGGTTAAATGTGATGTAAATTCACTATTACAATAATTAACACTTTCAAGAGTATTACCAAAATGCTGAACTATCAACAGAATGCTGGTTACTGGTCCTCTGATAAATCTGTGCACCTATTAAAAGCAAACAGCCAGAAGCCAGGCATGGAGGAACATGTATAATCCCAGCACTCAGGCTGAGACAGAAGGACCACCAAATCTACAAATCAACCCTGAGTTACATAGCAAGACCTTGTCTCAAAACACATACACACACACACACACACACACACACACACACACACACACCCACCCCAAACTTACAGAGTTTAGTAATACAAGTAATATAAATACAAATAACATTATCTTTTGGTTTTTTTTGTTTTTTCTGCAGTACCAGGCATCAAACTCAGGCCCTCGGGCTTCCACAGGTGCAGTACCACTTGAGCAATATCCCTGTTATTATTTGAATAGAGAACTGCTAGAAGACTTTGAAAAAAGTTCTCAATACTGTTTAAGATTTTAAAATTTTCCATGAAACTACATTTTTAAATTCAAATTTTCCAACCTTCATCTTCATTATAGAAAGTAGGCTTCTTAATATTCAAGAATGTTAACTCAGAAAATTTGGTCTGATTTCCTTAAAATGGGTTCCAAAATATATACATATATACAAGTTATATGATTGTCATGAAACAATACTATTTGATTCATCAGTATTCACTACTCTGAATTGTTAAAAATGAAATACATTAATGCTATTTTTAAATCTTTATTAAAATCAGATTCATGCTTATGTACATTATCCTTTAGTTAGAATTAAAATATTATCAATCTGTAATTTAGATCATACTTTTAGCCCTTTACAAAATGTAATTCAAGTTTTTACAGTTTAAAACTGACCCACAATAGGGAAAATAAGATCAGTTTTTGCTTATATAAAAATGAAAAATGATACACCAGAACATAAATTATACATCCTAAACAGTAGTAAAATAAAACATATACAGTCATTTTTTCTTTTTCTTTGCTCCTATTTTCTAAGTGCTATAAGGTTTTTAATAAAGCATTCAAATAAAACTTTAAATAAATCAAATGCTAAAAATTTTTCCTGTACATTCTTTCCATTTACATAACTGCAAAAATTCACATTTGTTAGTCAGAAATTATCTACATTTACACTATCTTAAATCACAGGTAAGATATATATAATACATTATACATGCTAACAACTGTACAATTATAAATTCTCAAGAGGCAAATGAAAAGAAGTGGCAGTCTACATTTATGTTCCCAGAAACTGTAACAATACCTCATTGTCTGCCTATTACCAAACAACATTCGTGCCTTTCACTATTCTGTTGACATTCTAAAAAATTATTTATAATATCTTTTTAAGAATGGAAACATCTGCACACTATTTTAATCTATTAAAATATGAATTTTTACTACAATATGGACAAGTTTTAAGGACAAGTAGCAAAATATAGCGATCAATTTTAACAAGTATTCTGCCACTTAACAGTTTTTCAAAACTTTGACTCAGTATCCACTTAAAAACATATTAAGACGGGGCCAGGGATTTAGCTCGGTGGATCTGCATGGCAAGTGCGAGGTCCCAAGTTTGATTCCTGGTAGCAGTGTACCAGCGCCAGGGATGGTGGCTCATGTTTATAATCCTAGCACTCAGGATGAGGCAGGAGGATTGTTTCAGGCCAGCCTGAACTCCAAAATGAGACCTTGTCTCAAAAAAAACATACTGAGACATCTAAGTGTATCATAATCAAAATAAGATCTGTGTGACTATGAGCTATTCATCAATAGCTAGAATAATAATATGGCCTAAAACTTAAGTAGTTACTTGTCTTTTATTAATTACTTTAAAATTAAAAGTGAACTAATTTTACTGTTAATAAAGATTACAAAAAATGCTTAATATTATGAAAATGAAAGTTTAAGGAGTTTTATTTCAATCTTTTCTCAGCACTAGAAGATTTATCTTAATAGATGTTTTAAAGGAACTATTTTATAATTCCTAAACTCCTAGTTTTGCAAGCTAAGTTTGCTGTATTTTCTAGTTCTACACATTTTTTATTGCTGAGTCAAGTCCTTCCACCCCTGAATACTTAAAGGGGAGGAGGAAGAGACAAAGTCACTAGACTGCTTCTTAGCACTAAAATATAGAAAATTAATTTTATGAATTTAACTTACATTGAAAGGATATTAATGCTATAAATCAGAGATCTAATGACAGAAATACTGCCTAGAATACAGAAAGAACAAAAGTGAGGTCTCTTGAATTATCCTGAAAAGCTCTCCAGATCTTTTAAGAAGTCTTATGTGTAGCTATACTCTGAAGTACTACTGTTTAGAATTTTAACTAAAAGTTAAAGTTTTTACTTACAAGTGTAAAAATCCCTCCTTATCTGTGGGCAATATGACCCTCAGTGGATGCCTAAATCCATGAATAGTTACACATTGTATATTCAATAAGACATTCATTTTCTTAGGCAGGCATGGTAATACACTAGGAGGCAAAAGGAGCAGAAGCACATATTCAAGCCCAGACTGAGTATTTTGGTGAATTACTAAGACCTGATCTCAAGAAAAAAAGGTCAGGGTTTGGTGAGGATGTACCCCAGTATAAAGGCCCTGGGTTCAAGCTCTAATACAAAAAACAAAAAAGATAAAAAGAAGGAAGGAAGGAGAGAGAGAGGAAGACAGAAGGAAGGAAGGAAGGAAGGAGGGAGGGAGGGAAAGTAGGAAGGAAGAAAAAACTTTTAACTTTTCTCTTAAAAGAATCACTTTATAGCTTCTCTGCTCTTGCACTCTTGGACCATTATGTAAAATAAAGATTGTAAGCACTGCAATCCTATGAAAGTTATGTGATGACTGAGATGCCAACGAAGTGACTACCCAGGAGATGTAGATATCTCAGAAGAATGGATCAAAAACAGTAAGATTTCACCACACTATTCAGAGCAGGGTACAATTCAAGCTCTCTGAATTATTTCTGGAATTTCCTTTTGTTATTTTTGCATTGTGACTGACAATGGGTAACTGAAACTATAGAAAGCAAAATAACAGATGAGGGACTACTACAAAGGCAATTAAAAAAACTTTCAGTAATGAAAATGTATCAAAATATTTTATAGGTCTAAAACAGTAGGTAATTAACTTTTGAACAAAATATTTGCAAGAAGGCATAGCTATTTTCTAAAGCTATTCCACTTTTTTTTTTTTAATATTTAAAGCTGTCAGAAAAAAACGAGTCAGGCATGGATGGTGGTGCAAGCCTGTAACCCCATTACTTGGGGAATGGAGCAGGAGGACTACCATGAGTGAAGCCAGCCTGCACTATGTAGTTGAGTTTAAAGACAGTCTTAACTACATAACAAGAAAAAAAATAGACAAATTTTGTAAAATCATAAAATGTCAAGTTTAAATTACCTCATAATTTTTTATTTTTTATGAATATAATATCATTTAATCTGCCAAAAATATGACTTTACAAAATGTGAACATTTTTAAAGAGTAAACTGTTATTTTATTATTTTTGGTTTCTTTGGAGGGTAATAAAATAATACCTCTTCAAAATCACTCAAATGCTACCAATTCCATCACAAATTATTGTGAGTAAAAATTTCTACTATCCAATTATGCTTGCATAATTTTTCTTGGATAGATACTAAAAGATACCAAAATTTGTTCACACTTATGGAATACAGATAAGTTTTGGAATCAAAAGATTTTTAATGTTTGAATTACTCATCCTTTAAATTTTAAATTTCAGATAGTGTAACTAACTTCTTTTAAAGATTTTAAAATCTTCCAAAATGCTGAATTTAACTTGAACACTTAAAACATCTGCAACAAGTAGTAATATGTTAAAGTGTAAACTATTTCAAAGTGTCAATGTTAATAACTTTAAGTGTTTTCAATATATACAAACACATATAAATTAGATATAATTACTTATATATCTACAGTAATATATAAACACTTTTCTTCCCTAGCCATATTGTTACATGAGTAAAGTAATAAATCTATGTGCTACTCACAGCAAAAAAAAAAAAAGAGGTTTTGAAAAATAAATCTTTAAAGAATAGTTTCAAAAATAAATTTCAAGTATTGCACAAAATAATTTAACTGAAAATATTACTATACTATAAAATAATTTTTTAAAAAGTTTTTGTACTCTACAGTAAATTCCACTTTCTACTTTTATAAAAGAATTTATTGAAGTCTACGTGGAGATATTATGTGTTTACATTAACTTTGATAGGAATTCAGTTTTTGGAAGTTAACTGAGCCTCTGTCTTAAAAGTTCATCTATCTGAGTCTTATACATGTTTTTTACATCTTCAAGATCTAATCGAAGTTCTTCTGCTTCTTCAGCTTTTTCTCCATACATCTGCAAAATAGTGTTGTATCTCTGATCCAAATCCTGAAAAATACATGTATAACTGTTTTAGTTATCACAAGTCAATGGCAACCACCAAACTGAAGAGTACACATTCATCTCTTTTAAAAATTAAACTCATTTATGTACTTTAAATATTATTAATAAAAATATAAAAGTAAAACTCATACCTATGTTGAAATAAGTAAAAAAATTAAAAAACCTAGATGACTGTAAATTGTAATCACCTCTCTCCACTAAATCTACAATTCTCCACATATGTGGCATAGTCTCCTCTATTCCATTAATCTACACACATTTGACAAAATTTGAGTCTTTGCATTTCTTCGTAATTTGTGTGGGGAGAGCTGGGGATTGAACTCAATGCTTTCACACTAAGCAACATTTCTATCCCTCTCAGAGCTGCTGTCTCAATTCACTAATTTGATTCTTTCTGGTCAAAAACTGAGTTGGAAGAGAACTGAATCAAATTTAATGGACAGGGTCAAAGCTGACCTTTTGGGGTAATTTTATTTGGTTCTCCTCCAATTCAGCTTTTGACCAGAATCATGAGAGAATTGGTTTTGTGAACCAAGGTAACAATGTAAATTTCATGTTAAGACAGGGTTGCACTGAGGTGTTAAAGTACCCATAATGGGATCACACTTTCCATCTTTCTGCCCATTTCTCAGAGTGTTGTAGTTACAAGTACACACCACCATGCCCAGCTTCATTAAAGCTTAAATATCACCTGGTATTTAAGGACACAGCCTAAGTCAAAAGATATACATTCTTATTTATGACTTAAAATACTATATCCAAATATGGTAACTGTGATAAAATACGTAACATCAAGAACAAAATACTACTGAGGACATGCAGAATGCAGTATTCTTATAAATGAGCCCTGACCAAATAAAATTTAGTCCTGTTCCTAGTCTAGAATTTTTTTTTTTTTTTTTTTCCGATACAGGGTCTCGCTTTGTAGCTCAGGCTGGCCCTGAGCTCACTATGTAGCCCAGGCGAACCTCAAACTCACAGCCATCCTCCTACCTCTGCCTCCCAAATGCAGGGATTACAGGCATGAGCCACCACACCCACCATTGTGGTATATGGGTTCTGGGGATTGAATTAGGGACTCTGCACTTGCAATGCAAGTGCTGGAACCACTAAGCTAAATCCCCATTAATAAATACCCCCATACCTAGAACTGATAATTTTTGTGAAAAAAAAAATTTGAATGTATAATGACAAGATATATTCATCTGTAAAGCTCTTTTTTCTTTTTTTTTTTTTTTGGAAATAAGGTTTCGCTTTGTAGCCCAGGCCAGCTTCAAACTCACAGCAAGCCTCCTGCCTCTGCTTTCTGAGTGCTGGGATTATAGGCATGAGCCACCATGCCCAGCATTGTGGTATGAAGTCACCAGGGATCGAACTCAGGAACTTGTTCTTGCCAGGCAGGTGCTGAAACCACTAAGAGAAATCCCCAGCCCCATCTATAAAAATCTTTACTCAAATATCAACACTCTAATTTTCAAAAAAAAATCAGCAACAGATATATATGTATCTTATATAAACTAAAAATATGAAATTTAGTATAACTGGATTAAAATATATAAGATTAATCCTTACATGAAGAATACTTACTCTTAGCTGAATTCGAAGTTTGGGTATCTCCTTCACTTTTTCTTCAAGTTCGTCATTTTGATTTGTTAATTTAACTAGCTCTTCAGCCATTATTGATCGAGTTTTTTCTAGATTACCAATTTCCAGCTGAAAAAAATTACCAAAAATGTTTTCTATTAAAACATAACAATATCAGTAATATAAAAATATTTAATGTTACTTCATGTGTTATTTTTTTAAGAAATAGATATGTTAACACACAGCCCTGAGATAGATGGGGATCAAAGTGGGAGCCTTATATAAACTACAAAATGCTCTGCTACTGACCTCCGCCCTAGCTCATTCTTACATAAAATGAATAGGAGGAGAGAAAGGGTTTCTCAGTCCTGCTCGGAGGTATACTATAGGGTTTACAAGCAAAAGAGAAAAAAACTACAGAAAAATCTAATCATTCATTTGAAAATGCAGTATTTCTTTTCTGTATTCAAATGACAAGATGTATTATTTAAGTTATTCTGAGTTACTATAAGAACACAAAGGAAAACCAGGCATGGTGGCATATACCTATAATTCTAGCACTTGGTAGGGTGAGCCAAGAGGATTACTGTGAGTTTAAGGCCAACCAGGACTCATAATGAATTCAACGCCAGTTCAACTACAGCAGAACAATGTCTCAAAGAAATAAACAAACAAACAAAATCAGTAAATATATAAAAATGGACTGGAGATATAGCTCAATGTGCAGACCCTAGATTTGATCCCCAGTACTACAAATAAAATAAATCTTTTTAAAAGCACAATGGAATAAATATACACTTTAATGAAGTTCCTTCCAACTGTGTAAGTCCTAGCAATAGAAACCAGAATCACTACCAAAGAAATTAAGAGTCTCAAGCACAGCACAGTGGGCTACTCAAACATACGGAGTATTAAGATTATTTGGATCTATTTTTTGTGAATTTAAATTCAGTAAGACATTAATATTTTCAAAAAACTAAAAGCCTATAATGGGAATAAAAGATTCATTTACTTCTGAGTGTATTAACATTTTTAAAAAGTAAGACATTTTAACATTTCTCACTACTTAAAGTTCTTAGAAAACAAAAGCAACGACACTCCCTCCCACTCAGGTTGTACCCTGCTTTCTTCTCCTTTCCATTTCTCACTGGGGGAGATGGAGCAATTTTTCTAAGTAGTAAATCTGGGAGAAATGAAATGGGATGCTCAGTTTTTTTCTTTAGGCAAAGTGCTGTCCAGAATGACTACAGAGTCTCTGTTCCTACATGAGCATGAGTGCTACCTGGGCAGACAAAATGCATGGACAGGTATGCTCCAGCCTAGCACTTCCTGTGCCAGGGGCAGAGGTTGGAGAGGATGTTTGTCCCAGTAGTAATCAGTCAGCAGTCCCATTTGCACTACTTTTATCATTAATACATGTGATCTACTCAGGGTCTGAAAATATGTGACCTCTTTGGATATGAAGTTTCATCTTCTTTTTTAATTTTCTCAGACTTCAGGTGGAATGAAGGGTGCTATTTATTGGGCCCTGAGAGTTATTTATTTGTATAGTACACTTGCTTTTCTCGTACCTGTAAATGTGCAATTTCCCCCTCTCTTAGCTTTAGCTGAGACTGTAGGTTTTCAATAACACTTGACCCTGCTCCCATCCTTACAGCTTCATAAAGATTGCTGCCACTCGCTGATGCAGACATTGGTCCAAATGAATGATCATGAGATTCATCCTATTTTAATCAAAGAAAGCACAGTTATCCAGCTATCATAGATTATGTTTCCTAGTAATGATTCTGTTAGTTTCTGCTTTAAAACATCTATGCTCTGCATTTCTTCAACGCAATTAGCCCTCCTACAATTACTCAAATAAACTGCTCAGAGAATGCAAAGTAACAGTGACAGTCAACTCCAGGGGCCTAGTCCCTTTATTATTAGTCAGTTTACAAATGAAGTCCATGTAAGAAATAACACACAACATTACCTGAGACAGAAAAGATGTTTGGAGCCCTGCCATATCTACTCCACTTACTGAACTCGAGCGTGACAAGGTGGGAGTACTAGAAACAGAAAATGGCTTGCGTTCCTTAGAGAGTAAAACAAAATTCTGTCAGAGGGACAAACAAAAAGAGAAAGAAAAAGCAAGAAAACCTTTCCTAGGATTAATAAAAACAAAGGTCAAATCTACTCCTAGTGAAACGTTACAGAAATAACTTCTCATCAAAGTCAGAAATCTTACCAAAAGTATATTATTTAGTAATTAAATGAGCAGACAGACTTGGTCAAATCATCACATGGACCTATTCACATTACATCAGTATTTGTCCTTAATAGAGTAGGAAAAAATTTTTGAAACAATTATAGAAACTGCTTTATATTATATAATACGCTTTTTGGCTTATCTATTTTATTTCTCTTTACTCTTTTTTTTTTTTGTAGTACTGGGGATCAAACTCAGGTCCTTGTGCTCCCAAGGTAGGCGTGGGACCACTTTAGCTAAATCCCCAGACCCATCTATTTTATTTCTTTGAATCTTTAAAAATATCCCAAAATTCAAAAGGTAATTTCCACTTATATGTACTTATTTTTTAAATGTTAACTCTAAGTGTACTGTGACACTTTCAACCCAGGAAACTCTCCTAACAAAAGGAAGAAAGTGAACAGGTCAGTTTTACTCATAAGGTACCTTTAGGCCAATTACTACTTTAGTTTCAGTGAGACCACAACTAATCATTTTCTTTATTTTTTCCTGACAAAATTAATTTTAAAAGAACAAGAGGTTCAATAATTCAAAACCTAGTAATCACATTCTTTTTGGATATACTCAAATTACTTTCAATTCACTCAGAATAGAAACAATATTACTAAAATTTATCTATATAGGACAGGGGATGTGGCTCAGTAGCACTGTGCCTGCCAGACAAGCACAAGGTCCTGAGCGCAATCCCCCAGTACTACCAAAAAAAAAAAAACACAAACAAAAAAACACACATAAAATTTATCAATATAATGATTTTAGAAATAAAAATGATGCTTATAAAATATGGCTAAAAGTAAAAATAGTGTTAATTACAACAGCTCCTACAGTATACTAAAAACAAACAAAAAGTCAACACAAGTCAATACCTTTTCTTTTATTGCTTCTTGAGTGAAAATGGCTTTCTTCCTCTCTTGTTCAACTTTCATTTTTTCCATTTCTAATTGACTACTCAACAATGTCTAGTGGTGAGAAATACAATTAGGTAATTCCTGTGATATTAATTCATAGCATCATAAGTTAATTGTAAACTTTGGAACAAAAAAGTATAAATTCCTCTTTGTTTTACTGCTAGACAATCAAGCTCTATAAACAGTGGCATGACCCATTTCATCTCAGCAACTCATCAGTTGGCCACTGTCCCCAACCATTCTCTAACGTCAGCCGTAAGAGGTGAGTGAACACTAAGAGAAATACCTTTTCTTTCCTTGTCTCTTCAAGTGTTCTTACATATTCATCTTTTACGTTTTCTAATTCAACCTGGTACCTAGTAAACCAGAAGGATTTAAACAAAACAAAAATGATAGTACAGACTCTTAAAAACTCACTTCTTTTAAATCTTGTTATATATGTAGTAGTCATTTTTATTATCAGCACCAGTGATCCTCCAACTGTTGTTTCCCAGATCACCTGGGTTTTGCTCAAGTGAAATGAAATGAAAAAAGCTCCACTTCTGTGAATTTTACTTACTAAGATTTCATTTTATAAAAGACATTTAAAAGCTAATTTTTAGTATCACCATTCTATAATATGCTCAAATTTTGCCAACAGAGGGTTTCTGTGAAAATGTTTACAAAAGTTGAGATACTTAACTTTAATAAATATTTCATTTAACTACTTTTTTAAAAAGTATGTGGGGTACTTTTTTAAAAGCATGATTTCCAAAGCAGAACTCAGAGGTAAAACATTAATCACAACCTCAACATAATTTCAGAAACAGATTTTACAAGTGGTAGTTTCTAAAGAGCCCAATATTTAGAAGACTGGAATGCTGCTGAAACCATTGTAACAAAATAACTTTAGTGAGTTGTCTCCACACTAGTTTGTGGTGTTAAGAGTGCCTTCGGGAAAATCTGGTTAATGATATAAATCACTTCCCAGGAAAAATGCAAATACGTCTAAAACATCACAAAGCTTCAAGGTCTATATGAGGTCCAATGATAGTGCTATCCCAATACTATCTTGATATAATGTCTTATCACTAATGATCTTGACTTTAAACACCCCACGTATTTACTGTTCTTGGTGCTATAAATAACCAGTAACACACTTCTAAAAAGTGCTCTAAACTATGCTGAAACTACCAAGGGTAACATTCAAAAAACATGCTCACCGATTATTTTCATCTTCCAGTTTTCTTAGCTTATTTTTCTCTGATTCTAACTGGGCCTGAAGTCTACTGTTCTCCTGTCTCAAGAGAGAATTCTGTGATTCCACAGAAGACATCTGGATTTTATTTGCAAGGAGTTCTTCTGTAGCTGCACGTTCTCTTTCAACTGCCGCTGCTAACAAGGTCTGGGACTCACCTGATTATAGAACAGAAAGAAAAATCACATAATACATACACGGAAAGACCAAGATCCTAAACTGGTTCTGACTTCAAACTTCTAATGAGGCTAAGGCAGAACTGCCTATTGAATCACTTTTGATTACTTTATTCTCTTTTCCCAACTTATGTTGAAAATTGGAGTCATGCAAGCTAGACATGGTGACACATGCCTATAAATCCAGCACTTCAGAAGCTGAGGTAGGAGGAGTACTGCAAGGCCAGCGTGGGGTACAAATTGAGCTTAAGGTCAGCCTCAACTATACAATGGCACTCCATCTCAAAAAACAAAAAAGAAAGAAAGACAGACAGATGGACAGATGGGAGGGAGGAAAAAAGAGAAGGGGAAGGAAAAAAAATTAGAGATCACAGCTCAACAGTAGAGCACAAGAGGCTAGGAGGGAGAAGGAAAGAGAGGAAAAGATACAGGAAGGAGAAAGCAGGAGAAAGGAAGAAGAAAAAGAGCAATACATCAACAAACAGTCCTATAGCAAGGAGAAAAAAGAATCTTAACCTAAATAGTATGTATGAAACAAATGAAAATGATTCAAAACTTAAATGTAAAGCATAAAACTGTTAGTTAAAAAAAACAGTAAGAAACTTTCAGTATCTACGGCTAGACAAAGAGTATCTAGATTTGACATCAAAAACATAGGTCACAAGGTGAAAAAATCAAGAAAATGAACTCCTTTAACCTTCCAATCTACACAAACAGAAGAGAACAATAAGCTACAGACCAAAGAAATAAACGTAAGCCATACAACTGACCTAATACCTAGAATACAGAATGAACGCTCAAAACTGAAAATACAATCCAGTTAGCAAATGGACAAAAGAAGCACACATCTCTAATGCCAGCACTCTGGGAGGCTGAGACAGGAAGATCACAAATTCAAGCCCAGACTGGGTTACTTAGTGACTTAGTGAGACCCTGTTTCAAAAAACAAAAACAAGAAAGGGATACAGTCAGTTTAAAGGCCCCAGTTCAATCCCCAATGTTGAAAAAAAGAAAATGGACAAAAGACACAAAGAGACATTTCACCACAAAACCTGTACAAATAAGCATATGAACAAGGTTCGACATTGTTTATCATATGATCTAACTACATACTTGTCTGAAAGCCTAATAGGGACCACAATAAAATGCTAGCAAGGAACTTAAGAATAGAATTTCTCTCAGACGTAATAGCCATAGTGGAAACAATTTGATATTTGCTTTAAAAATTAAACATGCAACTACCATAAAACCCAGCAATTGCACCCCTGAGCATTTATGCAGACCTGAAAATTTATGTCTACACTATGCCAGTATATGAAAACTCTTCACAGCTTTAGCTCTAACAGCTAGAACTTGGAACAAGCTGGATATTTTCCATCACATTAACAGCTATACTGTGGTATATGGTCTACGGTCTATGGTACTAGGCAATAAAAACATTAACCTATTAATACATATAACTCAGATGATCCTCCAGATAATTATGCTGAGCAAACAAACCTAATTTCAAAATATCACATGTATAATTTTATAATACAACATTTTTGAAATGATAACATTTTAAAAATAAGGACAGATTAGCAGTTGCCAGGAATATGGGTTGAGGAGGGAAGGTGCAGACGGTGGTAGGTTCACTTATAAAAGGGAAACCTGAAAGGCCTGGTAGTGCTGGGCCTGTTCTTGCATGTCGGTATAAAACTGTATCTAAGTAATACACACACACACGTACATACCAAAACTAAATAATTTGGCCCACAGTATCAATACACGGCTGTTATGTAATAATTTTGCAAATTGTTAATATTTGGGGAAATTGGGCAACTGAGTGAGGGACTTGTCTATTTCTTTAACATATCTGAATTTACAATTATATTAATTTTTTAGTAATTGATTTTATTGGCATATTTTATGATCACAATTGACAATGAAAATTTGGACCTGTATATGACATGTTTTAATTCCCATACCCCTGTCCACAATTAATTTTAAAAATTGAAAAGAATACAAAAGGGTAGTGGATAAAGTTCGGAGATTTAACCAAAGAGTGGCTAAATTAGAGTCTAGAGTAAGACAAATGACTTGCTCCTGCCTGGCTATAGGATTAAAAACACCAATTCCATGTCAACTAACTCTATACAGGTCTGCTCTTATCACTATACCATGACAGCTGTCAAGTTTATGCAACAGAAGGCAAATAGCAATTTTTTATGAATTATCTAACTCTGAGAAAGCTAGCATTTATATACACTACCTGTCTGTGCTTGAAAAAAAACATTGTGGATTACTAACTTTCATTAAAAGCACAGAAAGGCAACCTGGAGCCTGTCTGTAAAAAGACAGAATATGGATTACTAAGATTCCACAGGATTTTTCCTCTAGTATTTGAGCCTGAGGTTCTTAGACCTACCTCTACTCCCAATATTCTCCCAGTGAACTTCAAATCCTATCTGATCCCTATTTTCTACACTACTGCAGAGAAGCTATTAAAAGATTGGATGTAGCAAAGGACAAGAAAAAATTACAGAGTAATAAGGCTGTAGAAATAAATGAAAGAAAAAGGTAGTATTTTAACAGACTAACATAATGTGTAAGAAGAAAAAAAGTTTGAAAGAGCTACAGTTAAGGTATTAAAAATAAATATAAAAAAAAGGATAAGAAGTAAAACATCTATGTATAAGACATACACAGAGACACAAAATGTAGCTATTAAATCATACCATTGTCATACCATATCCTAAAAACAAGGAGAGCCTGTGGAAAAAAACTAAGTATTACCAAGTCTATCAGAAAGATTCTTCTCCAGCTTCTCCCACGATGATGTTTGGGACCCTAGACTTGCTTGCAAATTTTCTATTTGTCTCAGCAGTGGTCTTGTTGTTGATGAAACACTTTGACTCAGTTCTTGATTTCGATTCTCTGCTTCCTGGAGTCTCTGAATCAACAAACTTTAAGTCATTAACATGGACAGCAATAAAATTACTGAAAACACTAGCAAACCTAAACTTTACCAGAGATTTCTGAAAAATTATTTTTTTCAAGAGACAATTATTTACTTTTTTGTGGAACATTTTATTCAATTCTTATGGTATAAAAAGTTGCACAGAATATCTAAATTAAGTGTTTCTTTCGAAAGTATTTATGGTTTCCTGAAGGTTAAAAAAAAAGAGAGAGACAGATCATTCAAACGTCCCAATAGTTGCCTTCTTGTCCTAAGTTTTATTCTGCTTAAATGTTTTATATTTTGGGGGGGGGGTTTTGAGACAAGGTTTCACTCTGTAGTTCAGGCTGGCCTTGAACTCACAGCAATCCTGCCTCTGCCTCCCCAGTACCGGGATTACAGGCATGAGCCACCATACCCAGCATATTTTTTGGTTTTTTTGAGACAAGGTCTCATTATATAGTTCAGGCTGGCCCTGAGCTCACTATGTACCCCAAATTCACTGAGATTCTCCGGCCTGAACCTCCCAAGTGGTGGGATTATGGGCATGAGCCACCATGTGTGACTTCAAATATTTTAAAATATGTATAAAAAAGAAAGATCCATATAATTTGTTTTCCTCTCTCCTTTCCTATGCAAGATCACTGACTAAAACTAACAGAGTACTGGAACAGAAACCAGGCTCTAATTATCTGCCTTACAGTAATCAAAGACTAATCATCATCAATAAACCAGCTACACAAAAACAATACTGAAAGCTCAGTGGTAGAGCACTTATCTAACATACATAATGTTTTCGACTTAATCTCCAGCACCAGAAAACAACACAGAATTACTAAATGTACAAGAACTCTATCACAGTAAAATTATTTCTTTAAAAATAAAATTGAATCATATCGCATCTTTTCTCTGGTATGAGAAAATGAAGATGTAAATGAGTCCTAGCATTGTATGTTATATATTGTGAAA
>PVIR01009815.1:19104-52035 GCA_004026965.1 Petromus typicus | reverse complement strand
AAAAAAAAAAAAAAAAAAAAAAAACCCTAAAAAAAAGATAAATAACCTGATTCTGGAAAGATTAAAGGAGGGTTGAAGGAGAGGGAAAAGAAAGGAACAGAAATGATATGTACATATACCAGTCTTCTACAGTCAATATAATTATGTACTTTAAAAATGTAGCAATAACAGTGGAGAAAGGTTCCTTCTTCTCTGCAGCCTAATCATCATTTGTTGCTGGCTGATTATGATATAGCAGTCATTCTTTGTGGAGTGAGATGAAATCTTAATGTTGTTTTCATTTTCATCTCTCGAATGACTAGTGATGTTGAACATTTCTTCATATGTTTCTTAGCTGCTTTTATTTCTTCCTCTGACAAGTGTCTGTTCATTTCAGATTGGTCTTTAAATTTGGGTGGATTGATTTTTTTAAAGCTCTTTATATATTCTAGATAGTAACCCTTTGTCTGACAAATAGCTGGTAAAGATTCTTTCCTATATTGTTGGTTGCCTTTTTGCTTTGCTGGTGGTTCTTTTTGTTGTGCGGAAATCTCTCAATAGGATGAGATCCTATTTATTGATTTCTTCTACCAGTTCTTGTGCTATGGAGGATTTGTTCATGAAATTTTTCCCTAAACCAATGTATTCAAGAGTTTTACCTAACCTGTTTTGTAGCAGGTTTAGTGTGTTTGTTTTAATATTTAGGTCCCTAACCCACTTTGATTTTATTTTAGTACACGGTGAAAGAGCTAGGTCTAGCTTTAGCCTTTGGCAGGTTAAAGTCCAGTTTTGCCAGCACCATTTCTTTAATAGGCTATCTTTCCTCAACTGAGGGTATTTGGCTCCTTTGTCAAAAATGAGATAGCTTAGTGTGTCTGGAGTTGTTTCTGGATCTTCTAATCTACTCCACTGGTCCTCTGGTCTGTTGCTTTGCCAGGACCATGCAGTTTTTATCAAAGTGGCTTTGTAGTATAGTTTCAAGTTGGGGATTGTAATACCCCCCATCATGTCCTTATTGGTTAGAATTGCTTTTGATATTCTAGGTCTCTTGTGATTTCAGATGAACTTCTGAAATATTTTCTCCACTGTTGGTGGGAATGCAGATTCGTACAACCCCTGTGGAGAACAGTTTGGAGATTCCTAAAAAGCTGGGACTGGAGGTTCCATTTGACCCAGTCATCGCCCTGCTAGGTATATACAGAAAAGAATTAAAAGATTCATATCACAGTGACATATGTGCACCCATGTCTATAGCAGCTCACTGTGTGATTGCTAAATCTTGGAAACAACCCAAATGTCCATCAATTGGAGACTGGATAAAAAAGCTGTGGTTCTTCTACAGAATGGGTATTACTCTGCCATAAAAAAAATGATAAGTTTGAATTATTTATACTTAAATGGAAATACCTTGAGGACATCCTCATAAGTGAAACAAATAGGTCACAGATGTGTAAATATCGGATCTTTTCTCTGGTATGAGAAAATGAAGATGTAAATGAATTCTAGAATGTATGTTATATATTGTGAAATAGAAAATACTCAAAGCAAAATGGGGTGAAGTGGAAAAATAATGAGATTATAACAAAAAGAAAGGAAACAAAATTTATGTATATAGGGGTGGGGGTGGTAGTGGGGTAGGGCTATGGGAAAAAATCAGAATTAAGTTGTGTCATATACTGGTATAAATTCTCATTGTTGAGTGTAATCATGATGTGTATATGTAATGTACCAATAAGGATTAAAAATATAGCAATAAAAATCAATAAAATAAAATAATGATCTCCAAATCATTAAAAGCTATTCTCTTTCTAAATGTCTTCCCTTTGGTATTATAGATATCATTCTATAACAATATAGGAATATCCTGATTTATAGCAGGAAAATTCAGAAAAGCTAAATCTGAATAATAGTTTATATGTTCATCAATAGATGAATGAATAGAAATATAATATTTATACACAATAGAGCACTATTCTGCCACAAATAGGGTAGACTTGAGTCTTTTGTGAAAGATATATTCACATTATAAATATAATATTAAGTGAATAACTCAGACATGCAAGTTTAAATATCACATGATTTATCTTGTATAAAAATATGTATGACACAAAACAGAAAAAAAGAAATACTGTAAATTGTAGTCTAGTGTAGACAATATTTAAAAGAACTATTCCTTAACTATATATCCAATTGTCTTACATGTTTTGTATATCCTTTGGCATATTAGTCTGGTTTTCAGTCTGTAAATGTGATAATTAGGTTTATAAAATCTTATAAGTTAAATAAATAAATCTGATGCTGAACAGACAAAACAGAAGTTAGGCAAAGGGGAAATAAAATGAAATATAAATGTGTTATATATATGTACAAATCCCCTACAATGAATGTACTCATTATGTACTTCAATTCTGTACTTAGTGGAAAAATACACAGAAAATATAATCAGTCTCTAGCCAAAAAAAAAAAAAAAAAGGAAAAAAGAAAAAAAGGCATCTGCTTTCATGAAATACAAATCTCCATGGAGGAAATTATATTTAAATAAAAACTGAGACTCTATTTCACAAGAGCAATGAGAAAGCTAAATTATTTCTTTGTGCATAATTAAAACTGTTATAATATCTTAGTTGTTTTGTCTTTGAAATATTATAATAAGGTAATATATGTGAAAGCACTTGTATTTATTATAAGTAAATTATGTGAAGACACATACTAGTAGAATTAAAACGCATCACAAAAAGTGAATGATTTGCTATCTTTATCATATGTGAATAGATATATGACAGTTACAAACAAATATTGCATACTTTAAAGAGAACATCATGACTTATCAAGTTTCAATCTTACTTTTAGTAATTGCCATTATTGGTGCACTGGGATAAGAATAACTTGAAACAAAAAGAAAGTTAATAAAGTTGATACCACCTTCTTTCATCTGAATATGGGCACTATTAATGAGTAAATATTAATGAGATATATTAATATTAATAAAGTAACTTGAAGAGCTGATCTGTACACTTGTGTTTGCACTAAAATGATTTTATCATTTATGCATCAAATGGCTTTTCCCATACTACTAAAAAGTGAAATAATACATAAATTAAATAGATGCAATTTATATTTTCCACTATTTATTTCCTTTTATAGCAGCATTCACTTCTTTTGTGAAACAGAAAAACACAGCCTTTGAGTGTATTTTAATTGTGTTCATGTCATGTGTGTGTTGTGGTAGCCTACGTGGTATATCATGCACCCTCACATCTGGCACTGAAAAAAAATCTCCTTGGCACTCTCCTGGATACAGAATACTTTATGTGTTTTCCTGGCTCCTTGCATGAGGCAAGCACTACAGAAGCATGGAAAAAGACAGTTATCACATGGAGTTTTTGTATTTTCAGGGTTGATGAAGATTAGTAAAAATAATAGTACCGAAAACAGAAAACTAGCAAGTAGGATCCAAAGTTAAGCTGATTCATGTTCCTTGAGTACAGAATACTGCCTACCTGATGTTTGTATTTGCAGTGATTCAGAAAACTAGATTAGAAGGTGAGAAAAAAAATCTATGTATCTATGTATCTATCTATGTATCTGTCTATGTATCTATTTATCTTTATCATTTATCTATCATCTGTCTATCTAACCATCTACACACACAAGTATGTATGAAACACCTAACATGTACTCTAAGTAGATAAGGTCTTTTATATTGTAGCAAAATATTTTCAAAAATAAAATTTAGATCTGACAACAGAAACAAAAGATTCCAAGACATCTGCCCAAAAGGAAGTTGTGAATACTAGAACACAATGCTCTTTAATGTTAAAAGAGGTTTATAATAAAATATTTTTCAACATTGATGAAAAAAAAAACACTCTTAGTAAAAGAGTAGTGTTACACCTGCAATGAATGAACAGGAAGCTTGAAGCCAAATGGACAAGGAGGAATGATTTTCCAAAGCATCTGGGAAAAATTATGATATAGCTTAACTCTTAGGTAGTACTTTCAGAAAGGAAGTTCATTGGTGTGTGTTCTCATTCTGGCAAATGAACAGTTCTGTTTCTGAGTGAATACATGTTAAATTTGTCACTGTTGCTCATCACCTTATCGTGGTCTACCAATGGAATTAATTTTTAAATGTGGTATGGAAAAAGTATAATAGAGCCAAGTATAACTCCCTCAGACATTTCAATGTTTCAGTGCTAAAAAAATAGAATTATAGAATAAATCTAATTTATAGTAAGTAAATGTTTAATACATTGTTTCCATTACACTGTTCCTTAAATTGTGGGGGGTTTTTCATTAAACTATTATTTGTTATTTAACCACTGAGAGTAAAATAACATTTAGACTATTGTAATGTGACATTTACTAAAGACTTAAAAATGAAAGTCATTGCAATTCTATAAACACACACAATATATATACACATTTCCGATATGCTTTCCAGTATTTAGAGAATAAAAGAATTTTCTGCAGATTTCATGTCGTCTTTGAGACGCAAAGTCTTTCCTTTTAACTAGCCTAGCCTATGTCAAAGGGGCTCTAAAAGAGCTAGTCTTAAATATGTCTACATAGCAAAATGCAGAATCCTTAGATTATTCTGATATAACGAAAAGATAGAAAAATTCACTTTTATAATAAAGGGAAATAAGATTTGAAAAAAAAGTTGTCTTCCATTTTATTTCCTCCAATTGATGCTTATTATTAATCCCATGAGGCAAGATGTTACTCTGTAATCAGATCAATTGTCTAAGTTTGAAGGACTTCCAGGGTCATTGCCCCTCTCATTTAAGGATATATATATATGGTAGTAATTTACTGTCCTCTAATTTTCTTTTATAGAGTTACTTCGAATATTTTGTATTTAAAATTAGTCCTTTTGCTCAACTTCCACTGTTCACATAGGCACTCTGGTAAAAATAATTAAATGTATTGCCAGAGGTTATTTTTCTTTTTTCTGTCATCTTATCTGTGAAACATCTGTGCATAATGCTTCTTAAAAATAAAGCTAGCTGCCTCACTAATACAAAATGAAATTTCTTTGTCCCATGTTATTTTTAACTGCAATGCTTATTAACTTATTTATAAAATATGACAATTTATTTACTCCCGATGAGTTGGGAGTAAAGAGTCATGAGCTCTGAAAGTATATGTGAAAACACAGCAAATTGAATGAGTAATCATTAATTCCAGCCTTTAAAATTTCACTATTAATTTTTCTGAAGACACAGAATTGTTTCCATTCCTTGTTGTTATCTATTCAATTCTTTAATATCCAAAATCCCTTCATATCCTAAAGTGCCATCTCTTTCAGTAAGTCTCCTCTGATCATCTAGTCCACATAATTCTCTAAATTTATGTAACATTGATAATCTAAATTTCACTTACATTCTTAACACAACTTGTAGCGCTAGCTTATACTGTACAAATAAATCTCTTGTAGCTTAAGTGCCTTTTGCCTTGTTTCCATGTGTGGCATGAATATTCTAAGAATATCATTTATATTGTATATTTCTTTTCATCTTGCAATATCTATCTGCAACTGTGTCTGTGGTATGCACTTAGTAAATCTGGATTAAATGTAGGTGAAATTATTCTCATGTTCAGACATACAAAGCTTAATTTCTCTGCTTTTCATAACCTAATATTTAACTGATAACAAATTTTATTTTATGTTAACTTTTCAACCTCCTCTCAAAAATAATATGAGTACAGAATCCATTTCCTAATTTCCACAGACTAATTATCATCTACTTACCTACATATGTTCTGCAATCATAACCCAGAAATATTGACACTAAAAACTTGAAATAACACTTTTGTTATATTGTAAAAATAACACTTGATGTGTTAGTTTTACCTTCACTTGATTTTACTTTATGTGATATGTCACATATAACTGTGTATTATATGGTGGTTGTGAATCACAAGAAAAAATATCTTCTCGTATAATCTTTTTTCTCTCTTCATTCCTCTTAAGAATTGAAGAAACATTATATGAAATTATATGAATCAAAGATTTATCTCAGATTAGCATTTCCATATATGCTCATTAATAACAATTTATCACATCTTTTCCCTGACATTTTTTTCTAAATGTAGAATTTTAGGGCTGATTTTATCCAAGGTTTCCTAGGAGGATGTAATAAAAAAAGAGCAAACCACAGACTGTAGATGCTTACAAAAACATTCCTCCTACTCTGTGCTGGATCTTTCTAAACTGGACTATCATACGATGATGTGTTTCAGAATTTTCTCTTTGGCAGCATGTCTGCTGTGGATATAAAAATTTTGTTCAAGTAATTTATATGGCAGATAGTGTGGAAATTATTTCCCATAAGATAAAAATCGGAGTTCATCACTAAAATAAATTTCCAATCTTTGTGACTTATCCTTAATTATGTTTAAAACTAGTTAATTAAGAGAAAATTTCCAAGGTATGTTAAAAAGAGATTGTGAGAATCATTTGTGAAATGCTTGATAAATGGAGCTCATTTCCCCTTCTTATTTTTTTTTTTATGTCCCACCGAGGAGAGTACACTCATACTTTGTATATTCTCATCTCTGCTTTAAGATCTCAGAGGAGAAGAGAGGAAACCTTATACATTCAGACTCATTCTGCGCTTATACTTACGAAGCTTTCAAAACTTTCACTTTGACTTCTGTGAGTGATGGCAAACCTGTTAGAGCTTTCAGTGCTGCCAACAGCCTGCCGCAGCGTGTCCTCACTGCTTCAGTTTATTTCTGAAATCTGGGAGAAGCTATTATCTTACTAGTATCATCCATGGAGAACAAAGGAGATGCTCACCTCTTTTTCTCTCTCCCATTTTATGTGTTAATTGAAAAGAAATAATAATTTGGTAGTAAATATTAGTAAAACATTAAATCAGGATATAATTATGGACAAAAGACTTTTCTTTACACAAATAAAGGCTTTTATGAAATATGTGACAGAGTTTTAGAAAATAACTAGTTGAATGACAGAACAAAAAATAGACTGAGAAGTATGATTCATTCATTTTGCGCTCTAGGTATAGTGTAGCCAACTACCTTGCTGTGAGACAATGTCAATCAAACACGTGTCTAAAACTCTGAAGTCCTGAAATTTTAAGTTCTAGTCTTGAAGTAGAGGTCAAAGGAATAAAACATGAATCAATGTTTTTTTTCTGTCTCCATAGTTTTGGGACTAAGAGAAATTATGTATGTTTGAAGTGAATATTAAAAACATAACATAGAAGGAAAGAGTTATTCTATTATTGTAAAATGTATAAGAAATATTTTACTGTTCTCAGATGCTGCGAAATGCTAAAAATGCAGAAGAAATGCTGAAAAGTAATTATAAACTGCAACATATAACAGTTCTTGAAAATAAGACAGCCTACATGGTTTTATTTTCCATGTTTTCCGTTACCTATAGTCAATCATATTCTAAACATATTATATTGAAAAGTTTAAAACTAAGCAATTCATCCATTTGAAATTGCATGTTATTCACAGGAGTATTGATGAAATCTCATGCCATCTTTTCCTCACACCTGGTATGTGCATCATGTTTCCATAGCATATATACAGTTTATATTGTAACTAACACATCAATGTGTGAGTCATGACCTGGTTATTACAAAACCTTTGCAATATTGCAGTGCTTGTGTTCAAATAATCCTTATTTTACTTAATAATGACCTCTGTGCTTAACATCAGTAATGCTGGCAATTCACATACACCAAAGAGAAGCTGTGAAGTGCTTCCATTTAGAGAAAAAGTGAAAATTTTTAATTTAAGAAAAATAAATTGTATGCTGAATTTGCAGAGATACACAAAATAAAATTTCAGAAGAAGGTAATTAACATACTTTTGTTATATTGTCATAACATTTCTATTATTGTTCTTGTTAATTGCCTATTGGGTTTAATTTACAAAACAAACTTTAGCAAATGAACATATGTTTAGGAAGATGCATAATGCTTAAGCCTTTAGTACTTCCTCTGAGTTCAGGCATTCATCAGTGGGCTTAGGGCATATCCAGTGTGGATAAGTGGGCTCTATTGTAAGGCACAAAAACACATGCTTATCTCTCAGTAATGTTAATAGAAAAGTATTCAAAGAGCACCAATTGTTAGAAAATATCATTCAAAAATTACAATGCAATTGCTGTTACCACAATCAGGTTGAGAATTAAGGGATATCACAGAGGTAAAGTTTTTTTGCATGCATACATTAGCGATATAACTATAAAATCAGAATTCTAAATACAGATCAATTAAGTTTAACCAGAAAGGAATAAAATAGGGAAATAGAACATGTTTGGAAATATAAAATCAACAAATGGAAGAAAATCATCTTACAATGAAAATAATACTGAAATCTGAGCAAATTTTTGGAGCTGAAAAATAATCACTTGCACTTAGTAAAATTTTTAAAGGTTTTTCTAAAACTCTTACACTAAGTAATATTCATATATCAGATAGACAAGGAATTAATCACTATTGGTAATGAAATTTACATATACAAATTTTGATATGTAACAAACTCATGATAAAAGGAACAATATAAATTAATGGAAAAACTAAGAAAAACAATCACATATACAAATATCATTTTATGAGACCACACTAGAAAGAACAATATAAGAACATGATTGTGTTATAGGTGGGATGATACAGACAAGGATTTGAATTCTGCTTCTGCCACTAACTTGCTGTGAGAATTTGATGAATTTATCGAACTGTTTTAATATCAGGCATCTTACTTGTAACATGGAAATAATAATCACTCTATCTGCCCTACTGAACCTGTTTCTGACTCATCCTCCAAACAAAATTGTGTTTCTTGTCCCTCCTTCAAATTATATTGTTATTCTTTTCTTGTTACATTTATCAGTGCTTTATATTTATTGGTTATCCATTTCCATCATGAAAATAGTTATCTCTTAAGAAAGAGAGTTTTATCATACATCGTATACATATATGTATCATGGAGCACAGTGCTTGGCACATTGTAGATGTTTCAGAAGTACTAACTGAAATTGAATACAATAATTATTCTCAACCTCAAGAATGTGTTTTAAGTGCTTTTGGCTGTGGAATGTACTGTGGGTTGTATGGTGTTCACTCACAGAAACTTAGAACATATAAACAAAAACAGAACACTGGTATTGGTTGTGTTATCATTGTATAAGAAAACTGCTAAGAGATTTAATTATATAACACTTGGCCCTCTACATGAATTAGGTATATAAATATTTACAGTATTAGAGAAGTAGGCAAATAAGAAATCCTGAACAAAGGTTCTAATAAATGTGATTACATTAATACTGTGCTAAGCCAGGCAGATACAGAGATGTGAGGAAGGGGGGTGGGCAGTGTATCAAAACATTGTAATAGAGTTACAAATTGTATCAAAGGTTCAGTAAGTGTTGTCAGAGAAAAAGACGAAGACAGAGACAGATAGATGACAGAAAAAGAGAAGGTCATCATGATTACTACTGAGATTGTCATTGAAATGAACAAGTAGCGGGCCGAGGATTTAGCTCAGTGTTTCCAGCGCCTGTCTTGCAAGTGCAAGGACCCAGGTTTGATCCTCGGTAACCACATACCATACTGGCCGTGGAGACTCACACCCAGCAGCAACCAGTACCACATACCACAGTGCTGGGAGTGGTGGCTCATGCCTATAATACCAGCACTCAGGAGGCAGAGGCAGGAGGATTGCTGTGATGTGAGTTGGAGGCTGAGCTCAGGGCCAGCCTGAACCACAAAAGCGAGACCCTGTCTCAAAAAAACAAAAACAAAACAAACAAACAAACAAAAATGAACAAGTAGGTTTTGGGCTGGGGATTTAGCTCAGTGTTTCTGGCATCTAACTGACAAGCACAAGGTCCAGAGTTTGATTCCCCAGTAACCACATACCACAAGGCCATGCTTTACACTCGTGATCCCAGCATTTGGAAGGCTGAGGCAGGAGGTTTTCTGAGAATTCAAGGCTGGCCTGGGCTATATAGTGAGTTCAGAATTAGCCTGAACTACACAGTGAGAACTTGTCTCAAAGAAATGTAGGAAAAAATGAAATTTTAGAATAGATAAAGGTTGAAAGATGAAAATTTCACTTATAAAAAGAAACAGGTGAACTGTAGCAAAAACCTTTAACAATATCTGAAAAGAAACATTAACCTTTAATGTGTGTTTTACATACAATTTGTTGAAATACCATGATTACTTAATTTATATTCTTATCCTTTATTATTTCTTAATATATTTGGCTTTCATTGCCAGATAAACAAGAGATACTTTGTGGATGATATCTATGTTGGGCTTATATTAGAAATGCATTTCAACAGTATTGTTTTTTAAATTAACTCTATTCTCCAGCCTACACAAAGAAAGAGTAAAAAAATCTAACATATGGAAATGCATTCTAATAAATATTGAAAGGAAGGTGATGATTTAAAGTGCTTTTTAATAGTCAGTAGAAATCAAGCTAAGTTTGGTCTGGTTATGGAGCATTCATTTGTTTTCCTACAGAGTAGAAAAGCAATCAATCACTTTTCAGTTTAATTCTGTAGGTGTCCAAAAGAGTGAAAGTATTAGAGTGGACAGAATCTTCAGAATGACTTGTTTCTTTCTCTATTTCTTTATTAAAAACTGTTATTCAATTTAAACACCATTTGAATAGTATCTTTTCCATTTTCTTAAGATTATCTTCATTGATTTAAGAGCAAAGAACTATGGTGTGCTGAGCTTTGTGTGACAAAGGAAACAGATCGGATTTGGAGGAAAAATTGTTGAAAATTCTAATCATAGATTACTTTCACATCCTGAAGTTTGGAGCTTTCATTTGCTTTGATATGTAAATTCTGATATTACTTCCTCCCAGGGGATACTGAGATCTGCCAACACACATAAGAGTAGATGTCCTTCAGGGCAGGAGCTGAGCTGCCTGCAACAGTCAAATTTGAGGTTGTTTTGAGGCTGCACAATGCAACACTATTGTTAGTAGTTTTTACTTCCAACATAAATGTTTATATATTTACTCAGCTAGGCTTCTTGGTTAGCAAATAGTTAGAAAACAAAAGTTTTTTTGTTCCTTTTTCTGTTCAATGTGTCACTAGACTTAATTTTTTCCTTTGAAGATGTTATTTGTGCTATTTTTGGTGTGTTCCTTGAAAATACACATTCCTTATATAAAATTGATCTTAGCTAAGTGCAGAGACATGTTTTGATGAAGAGTAAAACTGCTAGAATTGTAAAACTGATGATTTACATATATAGAGAGAAAAATTTTCACCATAGATACCATGTATAGCATTTATAATGAGAAAAAACTGAAAATCTAGGTTGAAACTTTTTACTTTATTCAGATGATTTAAAAAAAAATCTTGGCTCTCTTTACAGCTTTTCTGCATCTAATATTGCTAAAATAATATAAAATGAATAACTGCAGTAATTTTATTGATGTTTTACATTGTTAATAGCTTCTCAGATTTGATAGCAGTTTTCTTCTTGATTCTCAGTCATCCCTAAGTTGTAAACTGTAGTATTAGTGATATCATCTCACATTAAAGTTGAATATTATAAACACTTTCCAATGGTAATAATTCAGACATAGCTATTTACTTAAAGGTTTGATGTGAAATTATTATGGATTAATTTATAAATGTTTTCATATAGAAGAAAAAGTGACATTTTAAAGATAAAAATTAATATACTGTTAGATTGAATAGGAGACATAATTATTTTAGTTGAAAATTCATAGACATGCAGCTTTAAAAAAGAAAAATTATCTATTGATTTCTTCTCCTGCCCTTTCAGAGACATTGTTCTGTACTTTTCTCCTTTATTGTCTACTTTGTTCATGTTTTCATTTTTTCCCATTTTTACTTTATTATCATCCATTTTTCTTTTAAGTAGAGTTATTTTGTACTCTATATTCTTCTTCTTTCTATATTCTCCATTTTTCTTCTCTGAAACTGATTTTAATTTTCTCTTTGATATTGGACCTATGTGAACTTTTTCTTTTATAAAATTTCTATGTCAAAGTATAAACTTTCTCAAACTCTAAAATCATAAACTTATAAAGCAATACAGACAAAAGTAGCAATAACATCTCCTTCTCAACCTTAAAATGATTCTCTTTGATGTATAGGGAAGCTTTCTGAAATAAGGAAATTGTTGAATTTTAAAGTTGAACCCTTTCACTTTCCAGTTGTACTTTATTTAATCACAACCAAACTATAGTTTGCTTCCAGTATCTTTAAGAAAGAAATACTTTTTTTTGAGGCAGGGTCTCATTATTGAAGTTTAGGCTGAACTCAGCCTTGAAGTCAACAATCCTCCTGCCTCTGTCTCTCAAATGCTAGGAACACAGGCATGATCCACCAAGCCCAGCACTGTAATATGTGGTTCTGATTGCTGGTGGGCATGATTCTTCACTCCCAACATTGTTATATGTGGTTACCGGGAATTGAACTGGGGCCCTTGCACTTGCCAGGCCAATGTCGGAAGCACTGAGCTAAATCCTTGGCCCTGAAGTAACTTGTTTTCGACTCAGCACTGGTAATATTATTAAATTCAGAAATAAGTAATGCAAAGGAAATTTCACTGCTGTTCTTAAGTTGTATTTGAAGAATAAAAAAAATTCCGGAGAGCTAGGAAAAATGTGTCAAATATTCTAAACCTTGCTCACAATTAATTTATATGTATCATTAACTCAAATTTGCAATGAAACTTTTTAGTTTAGATTTGATTTCAAAATTTAGTTTACTATTTTATTATCTAAAATTCATTTGAAATATAATTTGATATTATAAATTATTAAACAATATTTTAAAATAAAATGATATTGTAGTCTCTGCTCTTAAAAAATATGCGGCAGGGGGCCGGGGATATAGCTCAGTGGTTCCGGTGCCTGTCTTGCAAGCGCAAGGACCCGGGTTCAATCCCCGGTAACCGCATAACAATACTGGGTGTGGAGACTCACCCCAGTGGCAACCAGTACCACATACCAGTGCCGGGCGTGGTGGCTCACGCCTGTAATCCCAGCACTTGGGAGGCAGAGGCAGGAGGATTGCTGTGACGTGAGTTTGAGGCTGAGCTCAGGGCCAGCCTGAACCACAAAGGGAGACCCTGTCTCAAAAAACCTTAAAAAAAAAAAAAAATGCGGCAGAACTGTCTTGGTCTGAACATTAATGAACATAAAAAAAAAAAAATATTCAGGTAATTGAAGAATAAGTAAAGTGAACTCATTTGTTTTTTATCATTATTTTCTTCTCTCCTCATCCTTCAATTATACAGATCTATTTTCACTTTAGAATAATCTTTTTAAAAGAGTGATTAGAGCAAGAGGTGCTTGTTCATTTTCTTGCAATAAAGAGTTAAAAACATAAAAAATAATTAGAAAGAATTGTGTATTGGAAGTAGTTTATACTAGCATTCAGAGTTACAGAAGCTGTAACTAGGTGCAGGTTACATTAAGAAATACCTGAAAGTTTATATTTTTGTGGTCATTTTCTTAAGCCATATATTATTCACTAATTATTTTCATTCATTGTTACAAAAATAAATGTAAAGTCTAGTTAAAAAATATTCTTACAGTGTTAAGGTATTTAATCACTTGATCTCTATTAATCTGTGTTTTGTATATACACAAGATAATATTGCAATAAAATAGTCACACCTTGAAAACAAATACTTTTTTTATGAAACTGTCACCATGTATGTGCTGAAAATATTTTAAATATTTACAACTAAATGTGTCAAATACATAAAATTCCAAACAATGGCTGATCAAAAACCTGTGCTTACCTGTCAGACAATTTTACTTTCGTATTTTATGATTAAAAACAAGTGTAATTTGCACAAAGTCCCTGATCTCTGGAAAAATTCATTGTGGAAAAAGTAGTAAAGAAACCAAGCCAGCGATTATGAGAAATATAGTCCATGATTCTATTGAAGATGTCTGTTTCTGATAACCTAGTGCAGGCAGAAAGACTGATTGCTGTTGTTTCAACCATAATAAACAAGTTACAACACTTGAGGAAATTAAAGTAGCTGCATTTGGTTTTTGAAGGATCTAATACAACTGATTGTGTTAGAGAATTTAAAAAGCTATAACGTATGACCTGGAAAAAAATTCAGGATAAAAAAATATCAGGAAATATATTAAGATTTCATCTCAGGCTATTCTCTGGCACAGAGATATCACAAATCATTTTCTAAAATTTTCTGCAGAAGATATATAATCTGATTTCATAATTATCATATTTATAAGATTTAAGTATCTACTTTTCAACAATAAGGAAACAATAATGCAAAAGTTTAGAATGGTATAACCCATTCAAATGAACAATTCTTTTTTTTGCTTCTTTGTTTTGAGACACAGTCTCACTACGATATTCAGTCTGCCTTGATTCACTGTGTAGCCCAAATTTCCCTTGAAATCTCAGTGATATTTTTGCCAAAGTTTCCCAAGTGCTGGTATTATATGCATGTGATGTCATACCTGGCAGAAAATATGAATGAAGATATTTTATAAAAATAAATCATAAAATATGGTGTACCTAAGAAGCACACTATATGAAATCACAATTGCAGGACAGAAAATCCAAGGGGCTCTTATGTAAGTAAAAGAAGATTCACAGAAGTTGAAGTTAGCATAACTGAAATTATAAAGAAGAATGGAAGGAAGAAAGGAAGAAAGAGAGAAAAGAATAACTATAATGAAGGGCTTCGTGGTATAGATTTAAGTAAACCAGCATGTGCTGGCACACTGTAAGAATATTTGAAAGGAGAGAGAGAAAGAGAGAGAGAGACAGAGAGAGACAGAGAGACGGAGACAGAGACAAAGATAGAGATGAAAGGAAGTAATGAGTATGTGGGACATAGGGCAGGATATAGTAGAACTTTAGTTTGGAAACTAATCTCCTTTATTGCAATGTATGTAACCCTAAAAACACTGTTCTTTGGGGTACTATGCTCCTAGCACAAAGATTTGAGATAATTGAGATTCAGACAATTGAGAATAAAAAAGGCTGGACTGGATGTACTCTTAGTGACTTTAATTTTTTTCCTGGAATACAAATGGAGCGAATGTACTGATGTTACATTCTAACCAAAGAAGCAAGTTAGTCTCCTCAGGAAATATCAATGCTTTACTAGCTCTGAGATTCTTATAGCTGCCCTTAAAAATATTTAAACTCAGTGGATTTTTTCAACAAATAAATTTGCTCAGTTTTCCATCTTTGGAAGTTTTAATGTATAAAATTATTGAATATTTCTTACTGTTTATACAAATTTAATCATAGTTTACTAATTTTTGTTACTATAATAAAACTTAGAACCTCATACTTTGTTTACAGAAACCCATGCTTTGAATCCTTCTACTCAAAAGAAATGGGAAGCACTATAGATAGTGCTACTATGAGCAAATTCGAAGTTTTGGTTTCCAATACACCTAGCAATAGAGTTGAGTGATGTAATTCATGACTTGTTTAACTACTGTTTCCAGTTATTCTTCCAGACATAAGGGAAATTTGAATAGTTAGAGAAAGATGTAGGCTATTTGGGCTTAAAATGTATCTCCTCCATTTGTAATATGGAGAGCAGAAAAAGGAAATTATTTTAGATAGAATTAAGTAGTGCACATTGAAGAGTGCAGATAGGTCTTAGGGAGTAACTGGATTATGGGCTATGATATTAGATCATAGAGGTGTGATCATAGATTAGTCTACTGATTGAGTGAGCAAAAGTCTAGGTGTGACTCAATGAATTTACTCAAGTTTGAAGACTTACAGCGAGTATGAGTGACAAAAGCCAATAGTTTTGTAGCTTAACTGAAAAAGGAAAAGAAAGCAAAAGGAAGGCTTCTGCTTCCTACATGGTAGTCATGAACTGTTTCTCTGTTGCAGTGCTCCTGCAACATGCTATTGTATATAGGAAAATTAACTAGCTATCTGGTAGGCAGTTAGACAAAACAATGGAGGAGCAACATGAAGAACAATCAAGACACATTTACTGAAAGCCAGCACTATAAACAGAGAGAAACTACTATACCTATGCACTTCTTCTAAGGATGAAGAGCAGTGATTGATATTATTAAATAAGTATCGTTCACTGGGGTGAGGGAACCAAGATCTTAATGCTCTCCTTCCAAGAAAAGTCCTGGACCCACCTCTTAACTAAAATCTGCACTCATTCCTTTTACACTTCCTAAGTGACTTGCTTCCCCATTTGATCTTCAATTAATATTATCTAATGAATATATTTGTAATCTAGTTGACTATAGTTTTGTCCCACCTCATGCCCACCTTGTGGTTCATTATTGGACTAATCATACCTGAGTGACTACTTGCAATGAAACTAGCTGAATATAGTTTTGATTCACCTTGAAACCATCCACTTCACCTCTTGGCTTTGTCCCATAAACACTTTTAGAAGCAGCTTGGGCAAGCAAGCTATTTTCCAATTCCCCTTCTGTCTCTCTTAGGTAGAAGCTACTTTTCTCTCAATAAAATTTTATTTTTTAATTTATTTTATTGGTTCATTTTATATACCCATCATAATCATAACTGACATCGAGAATTGGTTACCAATACATTACATAACTTAATTCTAATTTTTTCTCATGTCCCTGCCCACTTTACAACCCCCACCCACTATATACATAAGCTTTTTTTTCCCCTTTTCTGTCATCAATTTTTCTTTCTCTTTTTACTTACCACTACCCCACTTTTCCCTTTGAATATTTTCTATTTCACAATATCTATAGTACATTTTAAAACTCATTTACATCTTAAGTTTCTCATACCAGAGAAAGGATACAGTATTTACACATTATTGATCTATTTATTTCACTTATGAATATGTATTCAAGGTATTTTCATTTGAGTATGAATGACTCAAATTTATCATTCTTTATGGCAAATTAATATTCAATTTTATTTTGTTTTTTAAATCACATTTTTATTCAGTCTCCAGTTGATAGGCATTTGGATTGTTTCCAAGATTTGGCTATCACAAACTAAGCTGGTATAAACATGGATGCACAAATGTCACTGTGATATGTCTTTAAAAAAAAAAATTTTTAAATCTTTACTGGTACATTACATATACGCAACATGATTGCACTCCATAATGGGGATTTGTACCAGTGTAAGACACAACTTAATTCTCATCTTTTCCTATAGCCCTACCCACCCTACCGCCCCCCATATACATAAAATTTGTTTCCTTACTTTTTTGTTACAGTCCCAACATTTTCCCCACTTCTCCCTATTTTACATTGAGCATTTTCTATTTCACAATATATAACACACAATTCTAGGACTCATTTACATCTTCATTTTCTCATACCAGAGAAAAGATGTGATATGTACCTATCTGTGACCTATTTATTTCACTTATGAGGATATCCTCAAGGTATGTCCATTTAAGTAGAAATGATTCAAACTTATCATTTTTTATGGCAGAGTAATACTTATTTCTGTAGAAGAACCACAGCTTTTTTATCCAGTCTCTAGTTGATGGACACTTGGATTGTTTCCAAGATTTAGCAATCACAAATTGGGCTGCTATAATCATGGGTGCACATATGTCACTGTGATATGAGTCTTTTAATTCTTGTGTGTATATACCTAGCAGGGCAATGGCCAGGTCAAATGGGACCTCCAATCCTATCTTTTTGAAGAATCTCCAACCTGATCTCCACAGGGGTTGTATGAGTCTACAGTCCCACCAACAGTGGAGAAGTGTTCCTTCTTCTCCGCAGCCTCGTCAACATTTTCCGTTGGCTGATTCTGAAATGTCAGCCATTCTATGTGGAGTGAGATGAAATCTCAATGTTGTTTTCACCTGCATCTCTTGAACAATTTAATGCTGAGCCTCAAGCGACTAGAAAGAGAAGAGAAAAACAAGCCCAAAGCTTGCACTAGGCAAGAAATTATAAGGATCAGCCAGAAATTAATGCAATAGAAACCAAGAGAACGGTTCAAAAAATCAATGAATTGAAAAGTTGGTTTTTTGAGAGGATAAATAAAATTGATAGACCCTTAGCCAACCTCATTAAACAAAGGAAGGAAAAGGATCATATCTATGCTGTTAGGAATGAGAACGGAGAAATTACTACCGACCTGGAGGAAGTCCAGAGGATAATAAGCACCTACTTTGAAAATTTATATTTCAATAAAATGGAAAATGTAGAAGAAATTGATAGATTTCTAGATACATATGAACTCCCAAAGCTGAATAACGAAGATATAGAAATGTTAAATGCCACAATAACAATCTGTGAAATTGAAAATATAATTCAAAACTTGCCAACAAAGAAAAGCCCTGGACCTGACGGTTTTACTGCTGAATCCTATAAAACTTTTAAAGAAGAGTTAATGCCTCTACTTTTCAAAGTCTTCAATGAAATTGAAAGGAAAGCAGTACTCTGAAACTCATTCCTGGAAGCAACCATTACTCTGATTCCAAAAGCAGAGAAAGACCCAGCCAAAAAAGAGAACTACGGGCCAATATCTCTAATGAATATCAATGCAAAAATCCTCAATAAGATCCTGGCAAACAGAATACAGAGAATTATCAACAAGATTATACACCCTGACCAAGTTGGATTCATCCCAGGGATGGTTCAACATACGTAAATCAATCAATGTTATACACTATATTAACAGGCTTAAGGACAAAAATCATGTGATATAAGTCTTTTAATTCTTTCATGTGTATACTTAACACAGGAATGATAGGATCAAATGTGACCTCTATCATAGCTCTTTGAGGAATCTCCACACTGATCTTCACCATGGTTGTACCAGTCTACATTCTCACCAACAGTGAGAAAAATTTTTCTTACTTTTAGTCTCCTTTATTCCTAGAATTCATTCTTTTATTTTGGAGAACACAAACTCATGGTTTGGAAAGCTAGCTGGTGTGACTTACATTTCTTGCCCTTATATCATTGCCACCCTGCCTAGGAGCCAGCATACTATAGTTTGAAACATGTACACATTGTGAGGTAAAGTCAACCTTTGCTTCTTTAATTTGTAGGTGTTGGGTATTTTGTCTCAAAAGAAAGAAACTACAAGAGATTTTTTTTTACCAGAAAGGTAGGGTCATTATTGTGATGCTACTAAGCAATGTGAATCAGAAGTCTTTGGAGCTGGTTTGCTGGTAGAGTGTGGATGGATTTGAAGATTCCAAATGTTGAAGCAACCTCAGAAGCTGTGAGTCAAATCTGGTTATATTTGGAGTTCAGAAGATCAGAATATTGACTATAATACAATTGGAAAAGAACAGGCTGAAGATGTTTGAATTAGGAATAAAGATTGTAATAGTAATTGGATTCCAGGCCATATGTTTTATACTCTAGTGAAAATGTTGCCCACTTTTTTTTGCCCAGAGATATTTCAGGAGACTAAGGTTAAAGGAAATGGACTAATTAATATTCCAAGGGAAATTTCAAGGCACTTGTCATAACTTTTGTCTAGCCATTCCCCTACAGCCTCATGTAGTTATAAGTGGGGCTTTTTGGACATGGCTGAATATGGAGCGTGTGATGCTGAGATCAAGGGTATGTAATTAATAATTTAGTCCACTGATAGGTTTAGTACAGTTCTGGGTAGGATTAAAAGATTCCTCAGCCTTGGTGTAAGTGCATCTGCCTAAGGCTTATCAGCCTGGCTGATATATAAGGGACAGAAACAGAGCCCCTGCTGTTTGTCTTTCTCTTGCTTACAGTCTACTGCTTGTATGAATTGTTGTCTTCTGTGATTCTTGTGTGCCATGCCACCCTGCCTTGAAGCTAGCAAACTATAAACTGAAACCTGAACAAACTGTGGACTACAATAAATCTTTCTTCATTTAACTTTGGGTGTCAGGCATTTTGTCTAAACAAGAAAAGTAACTAAGACAGTACTGTAATGTTGAAGCCACGATACTGGTTACTGTTGCAGGTTTTAGGCAGATATACTTTGGGAATCAAGAGAAAACAGCCTAGAAGCATGATTTAAATAGTTTTGAGTGATAGCAGAAAAGAATCTCAGGTAAAGTTGTGGGGCTTGCAAAGATGAAGCAAAGGATAACTTGGATGCTGAAAAGCTTAGCATTAAAAAGCCAAGCACTTTAGAAAGGACTGTGGACAGATGGCCTGAAGAAATCACAAGAAGCAGTAGGACTCCACCCTTTGTGAGTTCAAAAATCCAAAAGGTGAAAAATGGTGCTCTGAGAAGAAAACCTTAGGACAAAATGTTCTGGATTAGGGGGACTGAAATTTTTCCTTTGGGGTTGGGTTCACTGTGATCAAAAGTCCAGACACTCCATCCCTACAGCCAAGAGAGAAGGAAGCCTGGCTATTGCTTTGCATCAGTCACATAGTGATGGCCTAAGTGCACTTGGAATGCAAGAGTTATGGAGTCACAAAGGTTTCAACAAGATTTCAGATGTCATGGGAGGTTGTGCAATGTGTTACTGGTGGGCAGTGTAGAAAATTGTGAGTAGAAAGTCTACATTGATTTGGAGACTTCGGAAAGTTGAAGCCAAGAAGATAAATTATCTAAGGAAGGCTGGAAAGTGGAACTCAAGTCAACCCACAAGAGAAGTAATGAGGACGCTAATCACTAATAGTGCCACAAAGGAAGGACCACCCTGCACCCCGCCAAGTTCACACCTTACTACGTATTGCTCCAGATACTGGATACAGAATGACAGGATTTAACATTTGCCTTGCTGGATTATGGTCTTGCTTTGATCTCATTCCTTTCTGCTCCTGCATTTGTATCTTTTGAAATAAGAATGATTATCTAGTACTGTTATAGGAATTCTGAACCATGGAGAACACCAACAGTTTCACTCAAAGAGGTGAAGCAAAAATTGACTTTAATGACTACTCAGTCTAGTGAAGTTCATGCTTCTGAAAAATTTGGGCATTCGGTACTCAAAAAGGGAAAGTTTTGTATCAGCTTTAAGTTGGACGGGGGCAAAGTGTGAGCAAAGTGGAATTTTACAGAGACACAAGTTTTTAGCAGATAAGCAAATGTAAAAATTGAGGTGTTTTCTAGAAGAACAGGTTGTTCATATAGCATTGCAGGACATTTAGGGCTAAAAGAAGGAGCATGCATTGTGAACAGTAAAGCTAACAAGAAGAACATAGCAAGATACACATTGTGAATAATAATACACACATATACATATTTTATTATATATTTATATATGTGTGTGTGTAGAGGTGGTTTATGTTGTGATTATATTTAAATATTACCCATTGAGGGAGGGATTGCTGTTCTGCTTTTTTGGCGGGGCAAGTAGCAGTGAATAAGAGCCTGGGTAATTTAAGGCTTAGGGTTTAAAAATTTCTGTAGTATTTCCGTTGTATATTGAACAAGTTTTACTTACATTTTGTTTTTATAGGGACGAAAAAACCTAAGAGATTAACTTAAATCTTAGAGGATAAATTGGATGTATATTTTTCAGCAATGTTGAAAATTTTAGTTTTGGAGGAAACTTTTAGAGGTGGACTAAGTATTTTGCATAAATGTGTGTGTGTGTATATATATATATATATATATATATATATATATATATATATATATATATATATGTCTTTTGGAGACCATTTGCAAAAGGTTATGGCTTATATAGAGTCTAGATAGTGCCCCTAAAGCCTCATGTGCGCATAGGTGAAACTTTCTAGAGGTGGTTAGCTCTAGATTTTGTGATACTAGATTGTAGGGGTATCGTATTGCATTAGTCCATTGATCTGCTTAGCACAGCTCTCAGTATAGCTGGGTGGGTTTACCAGTGATAGAAGACCTACCTTGAGTGTAAGTGGCACCAATCAATAAACTTGTAGCCTTAGTGGAATAAAATAGTGAAATCAGAATGTGATGGTTGACTGATTGTGGCAATTTGAATAAATAATGCCCAACTAAATTTGCTTAGAATAGTTCTGGATGTGGAAGACTCAATATAGTAAGCATTATCTCCAGAATGTTATAAAAGGGAAATAAAGAATACAGAATGCTTCCTTCTTTTTTCTTTTTAGGAACTGAAGTTTTCATAGAATCTAGCCTTTCAGCACAGGATTTTCAGCCTTTGGGAACAGATTTTTTTTTGCCTCCTGATACAGGTTTGTGAGGGACACCACATAGAGCTCCAGGCAGTAGATGTATCTTTGGATTTTCAGTGGGCAGATGATTGTTTTCACACTTCCACCTTCAACTCTATTGGTAGTCATTGTAAGCCAACCTGTATATTATATGTCTGTATATCTGTTTGTGTAGTATATACTGACTGATACACAGAAAGAAGGCTGTTGCTTCCTGTCTGGCACACTGTGAACTTTTTCTCCTCTTTGATGCTCTTGTACCATGATTACCTGCACTGGAACCTGTCAAATACAGACTGAAAGTTCTACATGCTCAGCTAAAATAAATTTTCTCCTTAAACTCATTTGTGTCAAGCATTTTTTTCTATCAAAAAAGTATGTAAAACATCCAATATGAAAATTTAGTTTTATAAAATGTAAAGTAAATTAATGCTAAAATGATTCTCGTGAAGAGATACAAATAGCCAGTTAATATATGAACAAAACTCCTCAACTTTTCTGGATATTAGTGCAATGAATATAAAAACAATATTTCGATTCCATTTTACCAAAAATAATTGGAGATGCAATCAAAAAATCATATAATATCAAATGTTGGCAGAATTGTTTGAAAGTGAGTTTTCCTCATTATTGATGGAAATGTAAACTGGTAAAACCATTAATTTTTTCCCATTAAAATAGCTTTTAATATTTGGGAAGATAGGCCATGGTCATTGTTCTAGAAGTAATAAGGATGAAAGATTTTTAAAGCAAAGACATTTGTTGGTACATTTTAGGTATAATGAATGCTAATATTCATCATAGGGCATTTGTGCCAGTTCCTGCTATATCTTGCAGCTTCTATTTTCTCCATCTCTCCCTCTACTATGTACAAAAGCTTTGTTTCCATTATCACTTTTAATTTGCTATTTTTCTTGTCTATTTTATTTTCCTTGAGAAAGCAGCATTCAGATTCTTCAAAAATGAGAAAATTTATTTGACCCAGATATTAGTCTTCTACATATTTTTCCAAATGAGATAAATACACACAATCATGGATATACAATGTGCATATCCATGTAACTTACAATAGCTAGATCATGGGTATGGCCTGTATATTCATCATCAGATGATTAGATTCAAAACATGGTGCTTAAACACAATGCAGTGATGTTTTTCCATAAAGAGAGATAAATTTGAGTTATTTGTAAGAAAATGATGCACTCAGGCCATAATGTTTCAAGAAATGACTCAGACACATAAGCTTACATGTCATAACTTCTTTTATATGACAAATATAAGGTATAATTAATTTGAGACAAAATATAGATAACAAGAAATAGGTAGGTAGGTCTGCTGCAAAAAGGAAGAAGATTTGGAGATCGAGGTAGTGATAGAGATTGGAGGGCGTTATGGGGTATCTAAATTTTTGCACACTCATTTGCTCATAAGTGGGGCTTTTGGGGGAGAAAGGATTATCTGTGTGATATTTATGAGTGAATGATAAGTTTATAGATAAAAAGTGATTTGTGTGATTAAACCTGGAATTATGCAGCTAAGAGTGTACCCTGTAATGGTCTATTATCTCTTCCTTTGACCAGTTCTCAACTTCTTGTCTGACACACCATGTACTCTTTCTATTCTTCCTACTGCTCTGCATATCACTCTGTCCTACAGCTAGCTGTCTATGAGCGAAACCATATGATATTTTATATTGTATATCTCCTTTTTTACTTAATATTGTGGCCTCAAAGTGTATACATTTTCTTACAAAAAATTCAAGCTTATCTTTCCTTATGGTACAGTAGTTCTCAATTGTGTACAAATGTCATATTTTATTCATCTATTCAAATTTCAATGAACCAATAAACAACTTCCAAGATATAACTACTATGAGGGTGCTGCTATTAACAGGTGTTTGCATGTATCACTTTGATACAATCTCTTTTTGCAAGATACCTACAAAGGGAATAGCTGCACAAAATGGAATTTAAATTGTTACATTTTTGTGTAATCTCCATACTGACTTGCGATTGCTTTAACTTACTTTCCTACCAACAAGGTAGAAACATTTCTTTTTTCAGTTTCTTCATCACTTGGTCTTATTTGATTTCTTGATGACAGGGTTTTTTTGGGAGTAAGTTGATATCTCAGCATTGTTTGCATTTGTGTTTTTCTATTGGCTAGAGTGTTGAACTTTTTATGTACTTATTTAATGACCATGTGTAACTCTTCTGGAAATTATTTATACATTTCAAGTGTAAATTTTTTCTTTGGTTCTTTCATTTTCGGACATCTTATTTCTTTGAGTTTTGTGTATAGTCTAGATATCAGTCCTCTGTCCAATGAATAGCTTGTGAATATCTTCCCATTCTGTAGGCTGTCTCTTCATTATTTTTTCTCCTTTGCTATGCAGAATTTTAAAATTTGATATGAACCTATGTTGATTCTTGGGAGCTGGATTCAGAAAGTCTTTGCCTACCCCTATGTCATTGAGAATTAAACAATTGAATATTTCAGTATATTGTTTATATTTTAATATTTAGAATTTGATTCATTTTTATTTTAATTAGTGCATGGTGAGAGAGATTGGTCAAGATTCTGTCTTTGGCATGTGGATAACAATCATTTCAGGTGTAGAAAGACAATACAAATCAGGAGCTTTTTCAGGGTGTATGTGTAATGCTTAGTAAAACATGTCTCTGTAGGCAAAAGTTATAATTGACTCTAGTTAAACTGTCAGGCAGAAAATCAAACTAATTGTCAGAGAAACTAATAGTCAACCATATTGATTAGGGCTTACTTCTACAAAGAAATTATTTTAAATATAGATTACCTAATTTATGACATAAGTACCTTACAGGCTGTTAAGTGAATTTTTGGTCTTATATAGACACTTTTAAAATCATGTCTCGCCTTTTATTCACAAATAAACTGGTGCAAGACTAAACAACATTAACAGAATAAAAACAAGCACCATCACTGATATAGAAACGGGCTCCATAGTTGTGTGACTTTCTCTACTCTTTTTATTGTAGCTGCACACACTGAATACCATGAACAGTATCGGGTTAGCTTTACTCACATTTATACTCTACATCACTCAGCAGTTAACTCCTTTCCTTGAAGACCTTATTAATACAATCAAATCCAGAAACAAGATGAACAGGAGGCCCCACCCCAGAAGTAAAATGGGGGGCCCTGGCCCTGTCACCAGGGAGAGGATGGTAGGCCCAAAGACTGTGCCATCAAGAACAAGATGGCAGGCCTAGAGGCCATTCCATCAGGAACAGGATGGTAGTCAAAGGCAATGCCATCAAGTGGGCTAATTACTAACCAAGTAAGGAAACAGACAGTCCAGTTCCTGACCAAACAAGCTTGTCTTATTTACTTAGCATAAGCTCTTGAAGGCAGATACTTGTGAAAGGCTGATCAGGCCCTTCCTTCTACCTAATTCGGAGTTGGTATGAACTGAATATTCTCAAAAAAGAAAAAAAAAAAAAAACCAGATCCAGACTAATGCCGGAACCAAATTTCACAACCACAAGCTTCCTTACTCTCTTCTTAGGTTTTGAGAGCCTCTTGACACTGAGAAGATGTCATTTCCAGTGCCCCAGAGAGGTTCAGAGAGGACTCAGGGAATGCTGTCTCTTTGAGGAAAGAAGGACGTCCCCTGCTGTATTCCTCAAGGGCTTCAACTGATGACCCGGCAATCAATGACATCAATTATCTTGGACAGACAAACCCCCATATGAAGCAGCAGAAAAACAAAAAAAAACCCCCAAAAACCCCAAATCAGTCCAGGAGAATGAAAGACACGCACTCAGGAGCTTTGGAGGCAATGTATTTATTGCCGGCTGAGAATGACCTGGAATTGCTTCCAAAGCAGTCAGCCCCAGAACAAAGGCCAGAGATCCCTTACATAAACTAGCAAAGGAAATGTGGTTACAGACGTGAGGCATTTAGTTTGCATACACATAGTTAGACATAAGGAGTATAGAGTTACATAATTGGTTAAGGAACTGCATAAGAGGTAGAGAATACAGCATCAGTGTCTTATTACATTAATATTCTATTCTAAGCAATACAGGTTAATGTTACATCAGTCTCAGTGTATTTACAAAGCCTCATTTTTGTACAGTTCTTCAGGAGACAAACACATTCCTCTATTATCAAAGAATCTCACTTATAAAAGAAGAGTATGGAAGCAGTAAAGCTGCTTCTCTGCCTGCCAGTTAAAGGAATAAGCTATTTTCCAGTTCGTAAGTAGTGCTGCTAGTGTCACAAATGTAATCTGGATGTTGACTTGCAGAGAACATACCTTAATAACAATTATAGGATGCTGGTAATATCAAGCAATTCAGCTACAGTGATATCTTGCAGAAGACCTGGACTTTGATATCCCTTAAGAACCCCTTACATACTCCCCTTAACCCTAAATAAGATACTTACAATTCTAGTGTAAAAATTACGACATCCCAGGTTTTACTGACTCACAGCTAATACATACTGAATGTGACACCTGTATCTTCACTCATGGTAAAAAAAAATAATCAGTAGTAGTCTTATAGAGTTAACTCCCTAGATATTAATGTAGCTTTATGGTTGTACAATGTACATTATTCTATGAACTTAATTCTTACAATGATTTTGATCATAAAATGAATTAGATGAAATGAATAAAATTTAATGGTTCTGGTCAAGGTTGGTCTTATGGAGAAATTTTATTCAGTTCCCATCCAATTCATTTTGCAACTAGAATCATGGAAAAAATTAAGTTTGTGAACCAGGGTACTCCTTACTGTACTATTAAAGTCATAAAGAGTTGAGAATTATGGAATTTATGATGAAAAAACTGAAACCTTAAACTCCATGATATAAGAAAAGAGACATGTGTGACAAATAATCCTATTAGGGAGTAGACAGATGTTTACGGAATTAGTAAAATATAACAGAAAAAAAATATCGCCAAGATATAGATTTTAAAAGGAAGAAAAAAGAAGACCAAGGATGTAGCTCAGTGGTTTTAGCCTCTACCTGGCAAGCACAAAGCTCCAAATTTGATTCCTAGTACCGTGGGGTGCGGTGGCTCACGCCTGTAACCCCAGCACTCAGAAGGTAGAGATAGGAGGACTGCTGTGAGTTTGAGGCTTGCCTGGGCTACGTAGTGAGTTCAGGGCATCTGCACTACAAAGCGAGACTCTGTCTCAAAGAAAATATAAATAAAGAAAAATAAATAAATAAATTTTTAAAAATTAAATAGGAAGAAAAGAGAAATTATATGGAAGATAAAAATGAAGAATATAAAGGAAGAAAAATCAAAGATGGAAGAAAGAATAAAAAGCAGAACTAAAAAGAAAAACAAAGAAAGGACAAAAGAACAAACAAATCTTAAACTTCAACAAAACAGTGAAACAGAAAGAGGGAAGGAACAAAGAAGAAAAAGCACATTGTGCACACATATATACCAAATAAAATAAAATTTCTCTGTTATTTGAATTTGTGGCCTAGTTCTAAGATCCACATGTTTGGGTAGCATTCAATACAAGATGTGTCCTTGCTCATACTGGTAGACAAAGAAGGCAGTCAGAACAGAGGTCCATGGTGCCTGCAGGCTCCAGCGGGCTCAAAATGTGCGTGGGGAGGGCACCAATGCTAGGACTATCAAATCCAGTGTAACTCAGTGTGATCCTGGCCTCTGGCAATGGTAGGGGTGGTGAACCTATGTCCTTAAGCTTAAACTCCTCAAGGGTTCTCGTTTCAACCTGCTTCCTGACTGAGGCTATCTCCCCCCTAGATGGCTCTCACACAGTCACTTCAGGAGAGTATACTGTGAGCCTCAAGTTGAAACCATCCCCTCAGTACTCTGAGTCCTGCATTGAAACACACAACCATTCTCTTGACTGACATCTAAAAGCATTTTCTCCAGAGATGAGGAAGGCACTTTTGATGAAGTCACCCACAAGTTCTTGCCTATAAAAGGACTTTTGTGAAAGTGTATTATCTGTGCATATTATAGCAAACGCTGGTCTGCTCTACCACATAACTCTCTGAGGCCCCTCTGAATTAGTAATACCCAACTTACACTTTGTGTAGATTTGGTCTCCTTTTATTGAAAGATTAGCGAGGAGAACCAGCAAGAATGTGCAAACTGACTTCCTTTGTCTGTGCTGTTTGGACTATTTAATTTTTCCACATGATTGAACTGTCCTGTCAGATCCTTTTTGGTTTACAGGGATCTCTCTCTCTCTCTCTCTCTGTCTCTCTGTGTGTTTCTCTCTCTATCTTATTTTTTCTTATTCAAGTTGTTATTTTCCGATGACTGGATTCTGAATCTTAGAGAAGCTCATGTGCTCTCATTTCTCACTATGCCATTTTTTTTCCTATTTTCATTACTTGTACATTATCTTTTGCTTAACTGCCAATCCCGTCTGGAATACTCATTCATCAGAATTTTTGACAATGCTCAATTCATTATCTCTTATGGTACACTTTAGAATTGTCTCAAGTGCTTGATTGGTGCTAATGAATTTCTTAAAATGCTCTTTGTAATGGAAATATTTAATTTTTCCATAAAATTCTGAAAGTAATCTTGAAGTATATGCCAGTCTTAGTTGAAATTTGTTTTATTTTAGGGCTTGAAACACTTCATCTCAACCTTTGATACCCTTAAAACTTGTGGAAAGACATCTTCAGTAATTATAATGGGGTAACTTTTATAAGTGATTCATTTTTTATAACAGTTTTTAGGATTCTGTCCTTGCATTGAACTTCTAGAATTTTGCCTATAATGTATCATGCAGAAATTCTTTTTAATTATGCATATTTGAGGTTTAATCATCTCTGTGTTTAATTCATTCCCTAAATTTTGAAAGTTTTCTGTGAAAAGGTTTTAGACATTTTAAGTTCATTCTGCTGTTTTGCTATTTATAATTAATATTATTTTGGTCTTTGTATGGTCTAGTAATGTTTGGATCTATTTTTTATATTCTGTTTTGAAGGAATTTGAGTGATTCATGGATGGTAGCACTGTCTCCTTTTTCTGACACTCTGCCTATGCACTGTTCATTTCTGCTGCTCAAACTTTTGATAAAGCTTTTGTTCACTCGGATTTCTATTTGAAATCTTTGACCTGACTCAAATTGTTAGATAAATTAGTCATTTATGTTATGTACCTTGTTGTTTAAATAAGAATTCTTAAATTAGTGTCTTCTGTAAATACACTGATCTTTTTCTTTTCTTTCTTTTGAGACAGGGTCTCGCATTGTAGTTCAGCCTGGTCTTGAACTCAGCCTCAACCTTAGCAAACTTCCTGTCTCTGCTTCTTGAGTATTGGACTACAAGCATGAGCCACCGCAACCACCATTGTAGTATGTGGTACTGATTGCTGGTGGGTGGGGTCACCACATCCAGTATTGTTGTTGTATGTGGTTACTGGGGATTGAACCCCTACCCTTGAGCTTGCAAGATAAGTGCCAGAGCCACTGAGCTAAATCCTTGGCCTGATTTTTTTTTTAATTTCTTAAGTTTATTATCTGTTTTGTTTTATATTCGCTGAGTGCCTGGACATGTTTTGGATTTTTCTTTATCTCCTTTTTACATATCAAACAGTTATGTAGATATGATGTCTTCACATGGATGCACTGGGGATTAGCTTTGGAAGGGTTGAGGGTCTAGGGATGTTTTCCTGCCTTCTTTTCACAAATTTCTGTTGTTATTTTTTTCTTTTTTTTTATATTTGTGGGTGTTTGTTTTGGAAAAAGTTCATTGCTTATCAGTGATGCATTCAGCATGTGCTTAAATATAGTGGTATGGCTCTATCCCAAGATCTGCCAACCTCCATTAATATAGTGAGGAAAGATTGAGTGTAATTGACCCAAGAATTTGTTCTGTTAAAATATTCTGATATATTTTTGATGACAAAATATCTACTAGGATACTGGCATCCAGAGAAAACCTATTAATAGTAACTGCTATGTCACCCTGGTGATCACAGCTAAATCACTGCCAGCAATGTACAGCATCAAAGACAATTTGGATATCGACATATCACAAGAACCCATAATATACCATCTTTGTCCATAAAATAGGGATATATAATTATGGTGTAACCGCTAAGAGAAATCTAAATTTGCACTAAAATAAAAAAATTATTCTACAGTAAGAGTAATGAGTTAACTATCAATATAATGTTTAATAAAACTTTCCCTAAGCCAATGTCTCCAGTAGATGTACTTAACTTGTTTTGCAGAAGGTTTAGTGTTTCTGTTTTAATGTTTAAGTCTCTAATCCACTTGATTTTACTTTAGTGCATAGTGAAAGATATAGGTCTAGCTTTAATGTTTGGCAGGTTAAAGTCCAATTTTCTCAGCTCTATTTGTTAGAGAGGCTATCTTTTCTCCATTGAAGGTATTTGGCTCATTTATCAAAGATGAGGTAGCTTAGCATATCTGAAGTTGCTTTTGGATCTTCTAATTGATTCCATTGATCCTCAGGCCTGTTATTTTGTCAGTTTTTTTTTAATCATAGTGGCTTTGTAGTATCATTTCAAATTGGGAATTCTGATATCCCCCGCCATGTTCTTGTTGCCTAAAATTGCTTTTGCTATTCAAAGTCTGTTGTGGTTCCATATGAATTTTCAGATTATTTTCTCAGATCTGAAATGAACTGTTGAGATTTCAATTAGGATTGCACAGAATCTATTTAGTAGTTCTGGGAGTATAGTCATTTTGACAATATTTGTTCTTCCTACCAAGATACAAGGAGTATTTTTCCATTTTCTGATAAATTCTTCAATCTCCTTTTTCAGAGTGCTGCAGTTTTCAGTAAAAAGGTCTTTCACCTCCTTTGTTATAGTGATTCCTAGGTGTTTCATTTTTTGGATGCTATTGTGAAAGTAATTGACTCAACAATTTCTCTCTCAATTAGTCTGTTATTTGTGCTTATAAAGGCTATTGATTTTTGAGCATTGACCTTGTTTCTAGCTATGCTACTAAATTTAACAATTAAGTCTAGCAGTCTTTTGGTTGAAGTTTTGGTATCTCCTATATAGAGTATCATGTCATCAGCAAGTAACAGTTTAAATTCTTCCTTCCCTATTTTTGTTTGTTTTATTTATTTCTCTTGTTTCATTGCTGTGGCTAATGTTTCCAGCACTATATTGAGCAGGAGTGGTGATATTGGACATCCTTGTCTTATTTCTGAACTTAGTGTGAAAGGTTTCAGTTTTTGATCATTTAGGATGTTGCTGGTTACTGCTTCCTGTTAAACAGCTTTTGCTAAGTTGAGATAAAATCCATGTATTCCAAATTTCTGTAGGGTTTTGTTTGTGAATGAGTTAGAATGAGAAGAAAAAAATGAATGAGATTTCATCTTACTAGAAAGCTTCTGCACAGCAACAGAAACCAACAGCAGAGCAAAAAGACAATTACCAATATGGAAAAAATTTACCAGCTGTTTCTCAGGCAGAAGGGTACTATCTAGAATATATAAAGAGCTTAAAACATCATCTCTCCCAAATTTAAAGACATAGTTCAAAAACGGGCATCTGAAATGAATGGACACTTTTCATAGAAATAAGTAAAATCAGCTAAGAAGCATGTAAAAAATTCTCAACATCACTGGTCATTCGAGAGACACAGATGAAAACAACATCGAGATTCTATCTTATTCCACAAAGAAAGGTTACTATCTTGAAATTAACCAGCAACAAATGCTGCTGAGGTTGCAGGGGGAAAAACTAACCCTTCTCCTTCATTGGTGGGAATGTCAATTGGAGCAACCATCATGCAGATCAAAGTGGAGATTCCTCAAAATAACAGGATTAGAGGTCCCATTTGACCCTGCTATTCCCCTGATAGGTATATAAACGAAATAAAAGATTCATGTCACAATGATATATGTGCACCCATGTTTATAGCAGTTCAGTTTGTGACAGTTAAATCTTGAAAACAACTCAAATTCCAATCAACTGGAGACTAGATAAAGCAGATGTGTTTTCTTTTTAATAAAATGGAGTATTGCTTTGTCATAAACAATGATAAGTTTGAGTCACTTATACTCAAATGAGCATACCTTGAGGAATACTCATAAGTGAAATAAATAGGTCATAGATGTGTAAATACCATATATTTTCTCTAGTATGAGGTACTGGAGATGTAAGTGAGTTCTAGAATGTATGATAGATATTATGCAATAGAAAATATCCAAAGGGTAAAGGGAGTAGGGGAAAATATCAAGGGAAAAGAAGAAATGTGAAGGTATAAAGGAAACAGCTTTTATATATAGTGGGGGGTTGTAGGAAGGGCAGGGGAACCAAAAAAATGAGAATTAAGTAGTATCATGTCCTGGTAAAATTCTCAATGTTGAGTGTGCTCCTGATGCATATAAAAATGTATCAATAAAATGAATTAAAATGTTTAATGAAACTTAAAATTTATACTAATATAGTAGAGGACATGGGAAATGAGGCAGCATAAAAATGAAATGTAAAAAGTAAAGCAGTAATAGATGAAGAACAAAATAGGAGAAAAGAGCCTATTGAAGAGTAAAATATGCATATAAAATTAGATAAAGGTAAAAGAACAAACAAGAAAAAAAATAAAGGAAAAAATGTAAGAATAATTTACAAAGAAAAATAGAAAAATGATAAGTTTGAATCATTTCTACTTAAATGGACATACCTTGAGGATATCCTCATAAGTGAAATAAATAGGTCACAGATAGATACATATCGCATCTTTTCTCTGGTATGAGAAAATGAAGATGTAATTGAGTCCTAGCATTGTATGTTATATATTGTGAAATAGAAAATGCTCAATGTAAAATAAGGTGAAAGGGGACAATGTTGAGATTGTAACAAAAAAGTAAGGAAACAAATTT
>PVIR01009815.1:0-19004 GCA_004026965.1 Petromus typicus | reverse complement strand
TAGAAATGAAAACAGTAAAAAAATGGAAAAAGCTTAATTCTTCAAATTAAAACAAGAAAGCAACAGAAAAAGGAGTTGAAAAGAAAAATAATTCTTATTTTTGAATAACTGACTTCTTTCTAATATTTAGTTTTGGAATCTGCCAAGTCATGATTTTATACATTTAGCTTTGACAGCTGTGTGCTTATGAGTTTCCCTTGTGTTCCAGAGACCTTTCTATCCATTCACTGCACATTGTGGCACCTTTCCAAGCCAAGGCTTGTCTTTTGTAGATGGGAAAATCAAACTTATGATCTGAACTGTATTTAGTCAGCAGGGCAGGAGTTCAAACAGACTGCTGTACAAATAACAACACTTTCATAAGAAGATGCCTCTGCATGTCACAACACAAGTGTAGCTTCTCACTAGAGAAGATAGAGCCCTGTGGTATCTGTGGAATGAGTTTAAATGACATGTTAGACAGCTTTACAACACTATAGTATTTAAGTACTATTCAATTTAAATCATAGTTTTAGGTTCTAGAATATCAAGTTAAAATCAATAAAAACTTTACAATTTTTTTTGAGAAAAGGTCTATTTTCACTTGTGTGAAATGTAGTTGTTTGACAAGGCAAAAACTGTGACCTACTTTTTCTTTAGTTGAGGATATAATGTGGTTCAAGAAGTTGCAAATGGGTAACAATTTGAGAATTTGGACTTAGAACACTCAATTCTATGTGTTAAGATATATATTTTTCTTGAAATGAAAATAATTGTAATTAAGCATTATTTCTTTGTGTTTGAGGGTGTTCCTTGATGAAATTCATACTTGAGTTGGTGGACTCCATCAAGTATATTTCTCTACCCTAAATAAATAGGTAAAATCCAATTCATTGAAAGCATAAGTAGAGCAAAAGGACGATAGGAGTAGGAATTTTAATTTCAGGTACTTTCCCCTGTGAAAGGCATTTATACCATGTCCTTTCCTGTTTCTTTTTCCCTAAGATTTGGCACAGAAAAATATACTGACAATTTTTCTGACTCTCTCACTATCACTGTGACTGTCTCAGTCTCTCTCCCAAATTATCTAGTTAGCTATTTCCTATGGGTTCTATTTTTGAAAATAGTTCTAAATAATTTTAAATATCCATAAGCAAATGACAAAATATTGTTTTCAATAAATTTTAATCTTTTATGTGTATTTAATGGCTTCCCCAAACTATCTGTATTTTGAATCACTTAAGCATATCAGATTGTAATTGTATTTAGACATTAAGTTAAAATGACACCATTAAGGTTGACCCTAAGATCACTTTAGAGGTGTTCCTATGGAAAGAGAACATGTGGACATAAAAAGAGAAACTAAGTTTGCACATCACAGCACACATGTGCACGTTCATGTGCACACACATACACAGACACATGAAAGACTCAGTGAGTATTCACTGAGAAGGCAGCCACCTGTTCCATGGAAAATGGACTTGGAAGATTCCAATCCCTGTGACTTTTTAATAATGAATTTCTGACCTCAAAAATGTAAAAAAAACATTTAAAATTTTTTTAAAGTACTTAAAAATCTAGTATAGTGTTCTACCTAATGAATGTATCTACTTTTTAGGTCTATGTCATAATTTACTTGTGAAAGATTTTGTCGCCTTTGTCTTTTGGTGGAATCATTCAGGTCTATTACATTAATTATATTAATCTGATCTGTGTTTGGCAAGCAAAATACACCTAACATTCAGTACTTATTGATAATACATTTTTATTTCAGAAAATGAAAAATAAATCCAAAAAATCCATAGGCATTGCACTATAGTGAAATTTGTAATGTTCCAACATTAAGTGACATGTCAAAATGTCCATTGTAAGGTGAACAACATGTTGCTGGGTTTGATCCACCTACATCATAAAGGGCCACAATTTCTAAAGCACCTTTTTCAATTTGAAAAAAAAAAAACTAGTCATCATTTAATGTGTTATTCCAGTTCATTTGCCAAATGATCTAAAGATTTTTTTTCCTTCTGTGTGAGGTCCAGAGTAGAAAATAAATCTACCCAAGGCCCACATGTCTATTCAATTTCCTCTACCATTTGGATTGTATAATCAACCCATCAAATCTAATCGTTATTAAAATGTGAGTTGCAAATAAAGATGTTATTTGGAGCCTTTGGTTGGCCTCTATATATGGTGAAGGTGAAAGCCAGGCTTTCATTAAAGTTCAGCCATGCTCGCTCATCGTGACTCCACTTCACTGTGACTCCACCTAGGCCAAAAGTAAAACTGGCTGCCTCTTCAATCAAATCCACAACCACCTGCCTCTGCACATGCTTTAACCAATCCGTAACTGAGTGACTTATATGTTTACGTTCTCTACCATTTACTATATAAATGATTATTTTTCATTAAAGGCGAAACAGTTCTTGAGAAGCTCCCCAGGGTCTGCATGGTCACTCTGTGCACTCATCCTACTGGTCCGAGATTCTGTTATTCCCCAAAGCAAAACAACAATGTGGTTCACACTGAGACCAGAAGACAAAAGTGACAAAATCTTTCATAAGTAAATTATGACATAGACCTAAAAAGTAGATATATTCATTAGCTAGAGCATTGTACTAGTTAAGCACTGCATTTCTGGTATGAAATTCTGTCACTTTTCAAGGATAACCAGTCTTTTGAGAAACAGCATTTGGAGTTTTATGAGGTCTTAAAGGAGTCAAATATTTAGCCATAGGTCACCAGTCACCATGTATCTTAGCTTTTTGCACGAGCTGGAAGTTGTTTAATCCACTAAGTCACAAAGTTAGACATGCACAGCCATACTCCATCACAAAGTGGAAGTGGTCTAAAAAAAATCAGACTGAAGGTGTTCCAGATGAATAAAGGAAGAAGTTGTTTAAACATTCTAGCATCCTCACATTATATTGTACCTGGCCCATCCCTAAGATTCCATAGAGAAAGCATCATTATCAGCTGACAGCAGAAATAAACACCAAAGGCTTCTTAAAAAGAGATTCTTTTTTTGAGACAGGGTCTCTCTTTGTAGTTCAGGCTGGCCCTGTGCTCAGCCTCAAATTCACATCACAGCAATCCTCCTGCCTCTTCCTCCTGAGTGCTGGGATTACAGGCATGAGCCACCACGCTCAGCACTGTGGTATGTGGTACTGGTTGCTGCTGGGCATGAGTCTCCATGCCCAGTATGGTATGTGGTTACTGGGGATCCAACCCGGGCCCCTGCGCTTTCAAGACAGGCCCCTGAACCACTGAGCCAAATCCCCAGCCCCTAAAAAGAGATTCTTTAAGAAGAATCTATGCTTTGATTTTCAATGTTCTAGCCTGAATTACAAATTCCATTCTTTTGCAGCTTCCACAACACTACAGGCGTATGATCTAATGTATTAAAAAGATCTTTCTCTTCACATTAGTATTTGTATTTATACAGTATGTGCCTGTATCTAGATATGAATCTCTATACACATCTATTTCTTTTTTAGTGTTGTCTCTATCTCTTTCTTTAAAATTAGCTTTATTGTTACACTTTTGATATACATAATGATTATAATTATCATAAGAAATTTTACCTGTGTATGATATATCTTGATATTTTATGCATTCCTATCCTTCACCTTTAACCTTTCTTTTTCTTCTCATTTTCTAAAGCTTTGTTTCCATTTTTCCTCCCATTGTTTTTTCCTTCCTTCCTTTCTTTCTCCCTTGTATGGCAATCCCTTCTGTATATTTATGCATGTATTTACATACATGGGTGCATATATACTATTCCTCTAAGAAGCTTTTTAAAAAATGCTATGGTGTTATAAGCAAAACCCAAAAGTTTTGAATTGGCCTACCCCCTAATTTAAATATTTCTAACTATCCAGTTTTTCAGATTCAATGAATATGAAATCCTATAAATGTTCAAGCAAGCAGTGCCTCTCAACTGAAATGATATTGGATTTAGGAACTCTTCTTAGCTTCATTTTTTGTTTAGTTCTTTCATTAATTAACTTGCTGTACAAGTTAAATGGTTAATTAACTAAAAATAAGAACTGTCAATCTCAATGACTTCAAATAATAGATGCTTATTTTTATATCAGATGATGACTATTTGCTAGCTCTCATTCAAGCCTTTACAAACGTATGTATGTATGTATGTATGTATGTATGTATGTATGTATGTAAGTGTGTGTGTGTGTGTGTGTGAGTGTGTGTGTGTGTGTGTGTATTTATCTGAGTCAGGGTCTCACTTTGTAGTTCAGGCTGGCCCTGAACTCACTATGCAGCTCAAGCCAGACTTTGACTCACAGCAGTTCTTTTGGCTCTTCCTCCCGAGTGCAGGGATGGCAGGCATGGCTCACCACGCCTGGCATTGTGATATGTGGTACTGGGGATCGAACTTGGGACCTTGCTCTTGCCAGGCTGATGTTGTAACCCCTAAGCTAAATCCCCAACCTGATCTATGTCCTTTTAGTTTTGTATCACATTTAAAGTTTTTCTGGAATACTCATTAGCTGGAAGTTAATCATACAGCCAAAATGTAACTTCAAGAGAAGTTGAAAAATGGAGTATTTCTGTGACAAAAAAAGAAAAAAAAATCAAATACTTAACAGCATTTTAAGGACTTAACAATTTTCTCTATGTGATTGGGAAGCTGAAAATCTGAAGGAGAACTAGACACATCTTGGCTTTCTACAATGAAGAGTGATTTAACTCTCAGAAAGTTTTTCCAATCAGAAAGTAGTGTACTAATAAACTCAATTTACTAATAGAAAACAATTTAGTAAAAGTATGTCACAGAGTACACTGTTCTTTGTGTCCTGTATCACTTTCTTTTCAGGCTAATACCAAATCCGTCACAGTGGTTTGATCTTTAAAAAAAATTCAGTTGTCTTTTCCTATGCTTGTTTCTGAAAAGCATGAGTATAATAAAATGAACCACAAGCAAGCAACTGATTGTATCATTCCTGTAACTGATGTATAAATATTTAATTGGTATTTTTTTTAGATTAAGGTCATGCAAGTATCTCAACTTAAAATAATTTAATATCTTTGAAATGATGTTAGGGAAAGAGAAATATTATAGCTGTTTTCCCAAAAAGTAAACTAGAAAAATCACTTGATTAAAAAAGAAATAAAATGATATTTAATGTTATTTAAATGGACTACTAAATTAGTACATCAAATATATAAAAATGAAATTAAAAAGGAATTTACAATGATACAATTTTAGATACATTTTCTATAGTTTCATTATTTAGAGATGGTCACTTTCTCTGCATTAACCCATAAATTTGAATATAGACAAAATGATAGTATATAATGTACAATATAGTGAATATTGTATTTATAAGTTTTCACTTGAAATTATTCATTTAACTTTGTATCATGAACATTTCTGTGTACCATCAAAGATACTTTATAAATACTAGTTTAATGCCTGTATGACACATAGTGGTATAAATATATTAGTGAAAAAATGCACTCAGATTCAAACTCAAATTCTCTTCCTATATTTTTAATTAAATATATCATGTTAAATACCAGATGTGTGAGCTATTTTTCACATATATCAAGAAAACAATAAATTTTGTAGCAGCAGCAGTGTGATATTCTTTACTTAAATTTTCTTCTGTCATCAATAGATTGAACCTAACATCAGATACTACAGGCTGAGGGCTCAGTATCCGAGACACTCATGCCTTCAAATGTCAGTCACAAGCCCAAGGTTGTTTAATCTGTTGTGTGGCTGACTAAAATCAAGTTCCAAAAATCTCTCTTTTGAATTTGACTGATATCTGCATGTCCTGCAGAACTCAAGGAAATAGTAGTCTTGACCAGTTAGTTATGGGACATTGGAAAGGATAAAGATTAATAAGTGAATGAGGAAAAGTATAGGGAGAGTATTATTGATTATTATATTGCCCCTGCCTGGGCACATTATCCCACAAAATCTTTGACATATTTGCCTGTCTCAGATCACCTCAAGTTCCATCTTTCTTGTTATGGAACTCTTATATGTTCATTATTCAAAAATGGATGACATGTAGAAACATGATTGGGGAAAAAGATTACTATCTAATACTAATAAACTCAAGGAAGAACCCCAGTATGACCTGTTCAGCTTCTTTGAGAATTCTGTTTAGCATTTCTTCTTCTTGTGAATTAGAAAGGATCTTTACTTGAATGCATATTTTAGAATCTATTATCAGAAAAGGTAGACGATAATTTATTCATAGCCATCTCTAATCCTGAAAGGAAATAGAATAGTAGAGTTTCTATGATCCACATTATGGTAGAGAGATTCTAGGTTCTCTGGAACACCTAGCGGAGAAAAGTGAGCAAGTGAATGGATAGTAGAGGGAAATATTTTTCTCTTTCTGAGACCTGTATTCCATCAACATTATTCATTTTTATTGTTTGAAACTGTTATGAAGCTGGTTCTGGTAACAAAGAATATTAACAAAAGATAGACAAATTAGTACAGGCATTTAGGAGATAGTAAGAGCTGTAAAAGCAATGGACCAGAAACCAAGAATAAAAGCCCCCAGATTTATTTTATGTGACCACATCATGCCATAAGTCATTCAAGTAATTCTATTTTTATCGCATTATTTTTTGAGACTGGCCCTGAGCTCACTGTGTAGCCCAGGTGAGCTTCAAACTCACAGCAATCCTCCTGCCTCTGCCTCCAGAGTGCTGGGATTACAGGTATGAGCCACCACATCCAGCACTGTGGTAAGTGGTACTGATTGCTTGTGAGTGTGTATCTCTAAGCCCAGCATTGTTGTATGTGGTTACCAGGACTCACCCCCAGGCCCTTGCACTTTCAAGACAGGTGCTGGAACCACTGAGCTAAATCTTGGCCCTATATGGTTATATTTTGAAATTATGACAACTCTTTCTCTTTGTATATGGCTGTATGCATTTGTGCACACATGTGATTATTTACTTTCTTGAGAAAAGGTCTTACTACATAATTCTGGACTTGAACTCACCATATAGCATGGACTGGCCTTGATCTAGCAGTGATCCTCATGTCTCTGAATAAAATCTATGCTAAATCTTAGTGTCTTAAAAATAACATTCATTTACTCATAAATTTTATCTTTGGTTGGGGCTCAGAAAAGCATTTGTCTTAGTTTCACATGACATTGGTGAAGGAAGCTCAGATCTATGAAAGAGATGAGATCATCATGTTCCTATAGGTTTTGCCTCATTTGTGTTATGTGAAATGGCTGTGGATACGTCAAATCCTACAGATATGGGGTCTAGGGATCGCCAAACTCACCTTCTGAAGGGTTGTTTGTCTCTCCAGAATGGAAAGATGAAGAGAAGTCAGTGAAGATCAGAGTAAATTGAAAGGCTTTTATTATAGGCATGGCAAGAGGAAGCAGTACAAAGCCACCCCAGAGGGGGTAGAGGGCCAAGAGCTGGAGCATTGCTGTGTGCTGAATGTGGCCAGCAGTTCTGTTCTTGGAGATTTAAAGTCCCATCTCTGCTCTTTCATTGGAGGGTCACTGCTAGCCTGGTTATTTGACCTGCTGGGAAGGGCCAGGATCAGTGGGCCAAAAAGAGAATTTCTGAGGGGAAACATAACCTACTTAAAGAGGGGCTTATATGGGGAAGTGTAGCTAAACAGAAGATCCTGAAAAATCCAGGCCATCAGAGTGAAATTACATAGATGCAGGCCTCAAAACCACACAACATCAGGCTGTTTTACTGAGCAGCAGAGGTCCTTTTCTTTACACCTCTTAAAGGGCCCCAATTCATTAACCTAACTCTACATACATTTCCAAACTATCCCTACACGCTTTGCCTTGAACATCACTTCTCTGTAGTCTCTGGTCCTCCAGGGCCTAGTTTTCTTGAAGTGACTTCTTTGTTCTTCTGAATACTCTAAGATTTTATAACAATGGCTACTTTCAAGATGAAGAAATAAAAAGGTACAAGGACACTTAGAGGTTAGATTCAGGGTTATTATAGAATTATTTTCACTGCATTGCCTTGGTTGGAAGCAAATTAAATTTAAAAAATGGAATCTGATTTGAAGAATAGCATTAGAGGATAAGAAAACATTGTATTCTTTCCAGATAATGTAGCACAGTAATGTTTGCATACAACAGATGGATAAATATTTCTAGAAGTAAAGATTTGGGTTTTGTTCCTCTGTGTGAGAGGAAAATTAAAATACTATTTTTTCTATCAAGTATCAAAGGAGTCAGCCATTTTCCTAGGGACACATACTATGTTGGTGTTTTAAAATCACACAGCACACAAATCATGTTCCTAAAAGCAGAAATGTTATAAGTAGCTTCTCAAAAATATTCTAATGAAGCCATAAATATTCTTCAAATGTACTTAGTAACAGTTGGTACTCGATACGCAACTCGGGTGTTTACATCATAGTTTAATATGAGAAATACCGTGGTAATCATTGCAGCAAGAGTGCTGTTACATAGTAATTAAGCCAAAATTTATCATTTTTTTAACAAACAAAATGTTTTTCAACTGAGGCAGTCATTCACTTTGTCCAGTGAACTCCATTATTTTAAGAAAATGGAGATGTAAACAGTGTTTCAGCTGCATCTTAAGATCTCTAACTAAATGATTTTTCTGTGACCTGGTCAAGTGTTGGGTGTATTTAAATCTTATACAGAATGAAAGGCAATTATGTAAAATATTTTCCTGTTTTATTTTTTTGTATTTGTGTGATCATATTGGTATGTTTTCCTATTTTACTAAATCCTAAGTGTCTAAAATACTGACTTCTAGCTTCTAACCACTTAGAGTTATCAGAAAAGTCAGTATCACTTTGAATAGAGACTTTCTGTTACATAGAATGCATTTAAATATACATGTGCATTGGGTAAGTACAGATCAGTAGCTTTACTTTTACATAAGACTTTGTAGTTGAGGAGGAATCCAACATGGTCAACTATAGAATGAGTCACATCAGAGATGCTCAAGGAAGATTCACTGAGAATGAAGGTATTCTGAAGTGGGAGAAGGGCTTGTGTTTTTAAATAGAAAATTACTAGGAAAAATTATATGTGTAGATTAAGCCAAATATCTTGGTATTTGTAAGAGGGAAGTGACGCCACCATGGTTGGTTCAACAAGCCCTAAACTCTGTTCCTCTGTTGAGTATCAAATTTGTGTTGAAAATAGCCTGGGAGGCCAAACTGGTCATGCAAAAGCCAATCTCCTGGAATAGTCTCTGAGTACTCCAGCCCATCTCCTACCTCCATTCTGCACATACTGGGGAAAGTCACATTTCTGTGTTGGCTTCTATACCGATTGTCACGGTATGTGAGTCCCGTGCCTTGGACTCTGCCAGAAAAGGAATTGCCCTGTCTGACTCTCCCTGCCCTGTCACTGGCACGTCCATTCAGTTTGCTTGGCACTCACCCAGCTAACCCACTGGCATGCTATAAGGAATGCATGTTTTCCTATAGACTGAGTTTGCCTCGTACCCACCCTCAATACTGGGTTGCCATCTGAGTCACCAGCATGTACGCCCACCATGAGTGATCACATGCACTCATACTTCAACTGACACAAGAAGGCAATTTTGTGGGCAATTTGGTTTATGGCATAACAATCACAAAGGATAATAACGTTCAGACATTTTCTTGTTAGAATACTGGATCCAGGGCCCCACCAGACTTTTTTGTGTTATTATTATTATTTTTTTACTTGATTCCTTTTTAGTTGTGCACTCTTTTCTCATTTGCCTAAAACTTTTCTTTAACTCCACTGCCTGTAACAGGTTAAGTTTTTAAGTGTTTTTTTTTCTAATTAAAAAAAAATTTTCCTTTTAAATTTTTTCCCTAAAGTTCACTCTCTCACAGATGTGCCCGTCCTTCCTTGATTTATCTTCTGTCTTATCTGTTCTACTCTTTCCTTTTTTAGAATTGTATTTAGCCTTTTGTCTTATTTTGCTTCTTCTTCACTGTAGAAGTGCACAAATAAATCCAGCCTCTGACAATGCCACAGAATTCTCTAGTTATGTCTCCCTTTTTCCTCCATCCCACAAAACCCCCACAGATGCTTTCCTCAATACTAATCTGTTACTTTAATTATAAACGACCTCTAACAATGCCATATCCTGGATCTAATTTTTTACCTATTAGTTCTCCTATTTATCTTTCTTCCTAGTGATTTATACTCTTCTGTTATCAGTACCCTCACTTCTTCCTTTCCCTTCTCCTTCTACATTACAGAACAACTGATAATGAGAGAATAGTATAAAGTGTAAAGGTTATCAGTAATGGGCAAATGTAAACACAAGGTGTAACTAATATAAATGATATATGAAAAGATGGGTTATCATTGTTGTAATAAATAGTATTTCTTTCCTTACAATATAGTGACAGAATCCAAACTAATTAAATTAAGTAGATAGAATGAAAAATATTTCTGAACAAATAAAATCATAAATATATCACTGGAAAGAAGAATCAAATTGAAGAATCATATTAACTATGCATGAAAAGCATAAACAATCATATAAATAGATTACATTTAGATATATTAAATATGTACATAGGTCCTCAAGGTCTCTCAACTTTACCAAGACGTTTATGGGAACATCACTGGAAAGGAAAACAAACACGGGAAAGTGAATCTTCGCAAGTTGATTAAAGAACAGTTAAAGTGTCTTGACAAGTTAGAAAGGGTCATAACCCACAAGTTTATGGAATTATCATAAAAATGACCAAAGTGGGTACAGGAGAAACAAAACATTGGAACAGATCAAAACAGTTAAAAATATAGGCAAAAAATTTTCCAAAAGAATAAGCTCCATGAAAAAGTATCAGAGATTGTCCAACATCATACTAATCAGTGTGAAACAGTTATTTTTCTGAAACTAGCTTAGCAGTATAAATATTAAGTACACTTCAGACTCACAGGGCAGCTCATGCCGTGTGCCTCCTGTCTCTCAGCTCACTCTGTTGATAATATAATTTTTTCTCTTGCTCTGCATTTGCTGCACTTTAAATAAACTTTCAATTTGCACTATATCAGGCTGTTTCATTTTTCCTAAGCACTCCACTCCTTTGTTCTTCACTAGAGAAAGGCCAAGGACTAAACCAGAGGCAGGGATAATGTTGGGGAACTCCAAACACTCCTCAGAGGCCCCTCTGAATGCAACTGCAAATATGGCCCTTAATTCAACTGCAGGTGGAATCCTTGCACCCAGCTCAACCTCTGGATATGGGTCTTCTCCTTCTTTGTTCTCAGCAGTTGGTCTTCTAACCATTGGCCTGAAAATCCCATCAAGATCAGCTCACAGGATTCTAGGGCTGCCCTTCTAGTCTGCATCTTCACCCCTCTCCAAACTCCCACCAAAGGCTCTGAACTACCTGACAAGCATCAAACCCACTTGTCTTGTAAAACATACATCATAATCATGTTCTGATTTCTGGAACAAAATACCAGACACTTGACATAAAAAATGAAGAGAGGTTTTTTTGTTGTTGTTGTTTTGCTTTGGGTTTTTTTTTTGTTTGTTTGTTTGTTTGTTTGTTTGTTTTTGTGTGTGTGTGTGTGTGTGTTTTCATGCTGTACAATCTAGGTTATGTTTCTAGAGACCTGCCTCTTCCAACCAGTCAGCTTTAGCAATTCTATAATCTAATCACTTTCTAAACACTTTAGATATCAGGGGCCAATTTATATTATAGTTATAAATTATATTAAACTATAATATAGTTATATTAAACTATAGCACTGACTCATTTTTATGTGTCACTCATCATGTTCTGCTTCTACATTCTAGGGCTCCTCTAGCCAACATCTACCTCTAAACTTTTCCAAATTATTTCCTGAACAAGTTCCAAAGGCTTCTAAGCCACATCCTCAAGAAGCCAGAGAAGTGATATGCCACCTCACTCATCTGGTACTGAATTATTTTTAGTCACAGTTATATCCCCAAGACACAATTCCCAACACCCACAACTTATAGAAGGAGAGGCAGATTTTTAGGTCATATTTTAGTCCATAGTGTACTCATTCCAATACAGAAAGTGCATAGTAGAATAGCATGTAGAAAGAAAAGTCTGGAAAGGTTTAGACATGCACACCGGAGAATGGAAAGAGAGAGAGAGAGGAGAGACAGAGAGAGAGAGACAGAGAGACAGAGACAGAGACAGAGAGAGACAGAGACAGAGACAGAGACAGGGAGAGACAGAGAGACAGAGAATACAGGATGGAGGGTAATGTGCCCTTCCAGGTCATGTCTTCAGGTACACACACTTCCAGCAAGCATCCTCTTTCCAAGAACACACTGAACAGCTCCTCTCACCGATTGATGAATCCACCAATACGCAGTGAATCTTCATGATGCGAACAACTTCCAGAGTTCTGTTTCTCAGAGCGCGAGAGCTATGTGGAGATGTTCTCAAGCTGAGCCCCAGCACCAAGTGCTTGCATGCTCAGATCGTGGAGTCTTCAGGAAATGAGAGAATGTTTAGAAGGTGAGGCCATGGCCACAAAAGTTAGATCATGTGGGGCCTAACCTTAAAGTAGATGCTGGGAATCCGACCCGATCTTCTTCCTCACTCTTTGTTTCCCAGCCACCATGAAGTGAATGAGTTCCTCTGCCACATGTGATTTCTTGCCTCACCACAGTTCCCAAAACAATGGAACTAACACTCTGGAGACTGAAACTCCAATATTTTGAGAAAAATACACCTTTCCTCTTTTAAATGTATTATCTGAGATATTTCATTACAGTAATTAAAGTTGAATAATATTAGAAAAGTGAATGATAAATAAAGAAGTTTAGTGAAGTTAAGTAATTATAAGGTTCCAAGTGGCAATTATACATTTTTAAAACAATATTGTTAAAAAATTCTTAATAGAAAATGATCCTATTATGATTTTAAGGAGTACTTGTTATGCACTAAGTTATGAGAAAATGTAACAGGAATAAAACATGCAGAATCATAGTTGCCCCTGATAGATCATAACATAAATATAAGACATTACAATACTTGTGAAACTGCAAGAAGGAAATACGCCAGGGCCATTATGGTCTTTTTTTAAAAACTGAAATCTTTGTTGGTACATTACATATACACATCATGATTGCATTCATCAATGAGAATTTGTACCAGTATATGAAACAAATTAATTCTCTTTTTTTCATGTAACCCCACCCACCTTACCACCCCTACCCCCCATATACATAAACGTTGTTTCCTTTCTTTTTGTTGTAATCTCATTATTTTTCCCTCTTCACTATTGACAAATCATATGGGTGGCATTGAATAAATACACATTATATTTTTAGCAAACATGTATGCATGAACATCTACTCTATGCTGTAAAATAATGGAATCTTTTTAGAGGAGGGATGTGAGTTAAACTGCAGAGAATAGGATTTTCAGAAGTGTAAAAGAAATGGCTAGAAAATCCAGAAGGAGAAAACATATGCAGAAAGCATACATAAGAGAGTTATAAATTTGGCATATAGAAGTTCAACTGATTGAAACAGCAGTTTTAATTTAAGAATGACTATAAAACACCTCTCAAAGTAATACTAGAGAAATGCATAAGTAGTGCTCAAATGAATGTTGGATTCTAGAGCAGTTGGGGGTCATTAGAGATATCTGAATAGGCAATTGATCTAATGAAATTAATATTAAAAGAAGACAGAAGAAAGGCATCTTCAGTCTATTTTGATTTCTCACAATGATTTTTTTTTATCCACTGAAGAAAAACGTTTGTCTATGTCATTTGCGTTTACCTGAAGAACACAAAAAATAATACTACTGTAAGGGAGAATTTGAGTTCATGACTGCCAATATATAAAGAATATTGTGGGCCAGGGATTTAGCTCAGTGGTTCTAGTGCCTGCATTGCAAGCACAAGGTCCTGAGTTCAGTTCTCAATACAAAAAGAAGTTACGAGCTAAGAAGGTTATTACTATTATGTAACACACTAGCACTTTTATGAAATAAACCATTTCCAAGAGGGTTAATATTGTCAAAGTTCTTTTGAGGTCAGAACAATATACATTTATAAATAAATACAAACTGTAGTAACAAATGATGAATTTCGTAGCTTTATTGTTTCCTTAGTAAACACATCTCTTGAAGGAAAATAAATTTCTTTTTAAACTTAGGAGAGTTATTAGATGATTAAAATTTTCATCATAGTATTTTCTTAAAATGCCGATAGGTGCTTGCATTAAAGATCGGAATACAGGAAATTACTAAATTACATGGCATTTGAGAGATAGTATAAGGAAATTCTGATATTTCAGTGCAAAATATTGCCAATTACAGTAGCTGTCAATTTAACAATAGGCTTATTCACTATGGTATTTGATTAATGTGAAATTATTCAGTTGGCTACCTTGTAGTTGGCCTACTTTTTGTGTCCAATTAGTATGCTAATAATGGTAATTATGTTCTATACTGCATGTCTCATCACCTAGAGGGTTTTTAAAATGATAAAATAATGAGAATAAACAAGCTGATGTTGACATTCAGTGGTCCATTCTAATTATTACAGAGAGCACACTGGGGAATGAACACTCAACCAGAGAAAATGATTCTGGCTTACTTTGTTAAAACTATACTTTCTGAAGAGCAGTAAGTGTTTGCTGCTGTTCTATTTATGACTGAGCTGTTACAATCTTATCCCATTTTTGTGCATGTTTATTGTCTGCACTTATTTTTAAAATACTCAAATTATGGATAGCTTTTGTGACCAGTATGTGTGGTAAGAAGCCAGAAAATAAAGAATAGAAATTGCTTAATTGTGAACCTTTGCAAGAAATAAATGCCATTTCTTATTTCTATCTACTGTCTATCAAATAACAAAAGGAAAACAAACAGAATCCCTTGAATAACAACACTTCTAGTGCTGAGAAATGTACAGTGAGTGGATGATGATGAAACTCACTAACACACCGAAGGGAATTGCCTATTAAAAATATGAAGAAAATATCATTTTTGTTAAAAATTCTACATTTAAAAATAGCTATGGTCCCTGTTTTCCCCAATCAGAATGAAGATGTAAATCAAGATAATATGAAGATATATAATTATTATGAACTAGTTTTAACATTCAAAAATTCAATATAAGTTTAAAAGTTCAATCCATGTTCATAATTTATAATATACAAAAGTGTATTTTATATCCATTTGGCTTCTAAGAAAGATCTCAGGTGGATTATGTAGTTTTTTCTTGGAAATATTTAGTTATATTTGTGTTTTGGACTACCATATAATAAATTAAAACATTGTATATTATACTTTCAACTGTTTCTAAGAGCAAAGAGAAGTGGATTGTGTTCCTTAAAAGCTTCATGCTTAGGGGAAAAATATGGAATAAGCTTTTTATCCCTTATTTATTTAATGAGTTACATTTTAAAATTAACATTAGTTCATTCTTATTAGTTGTAGTTACTTCAAATATAAAACAAGAGCATTGAATTAAATCGGATATTGTCAAATGTATTTCATGAAGATGTTACTTGCCATATGTTATTGATAGATTTTCATGTAAGAAGATATTTTGTGATCAGATACAACTTGAAAATGCTGGAATACAACAAGGCAAATAGTTTTGTTTCTACAGTTTGTAGAGCACTTGATGTACCAAAACTCTTCTGGAGGTCCCCAGTGGTATGATATATATCAATCATCAAATTAGATCATTTAAGTTGATTTATCAAACAGCAGTATATCACAATGCAGCTACCATTTTGCAAAGAATGGTTTGGAGTAAGCATATCTAATATTTTTCTTCACTATGGTGTAAGTTTCACAAAAGGAGGGATAATCCCTGCTCTTATGTCACTGGCATGTGCTATTTGTTTGTATTCTGTATAGTAGTACATACAAATATGTTCTTAATAAATTTTTGAAAGAATAAGTTTATATATATACATATTAGCATATACTCATCTGATTTACAGAAGTTCAATAAATGATAGGCAAGAAATACTTCTACCTTTAACTACCTTCCTTTTTGGGGAGCAGCCATTCCCTGTTGTGCTTGTCTCATGTTTTTGCCTATAGTTTGCAGCAAAAGGTGTATGTATCACTTTCACTTTTTACATGTGATTAAGTGTTGATGATATAAACAGAAGTTAGTTCGAGAATTCAAACAAAATCTGTCTGACTTATAATGTTAGCTCTGAACAGTTTTACCTCTTAATCACAGTATTTGAGTTGTGCAGCCTCAGATCTGATAATTAATAAATTGAATTTTAAAATTCTAGGTCTATGTTTATTAAATACTAATTGTGTCCTATCCTGGTATATCTGGGACTGATCACAGTTGATGCTCCCTTAGTTAACCCTCAATTGTTATTTGAGATTACGAGTACTAAATCAACCATCAGAGTACAGTTGAGAGTGAGCCCAAGATATTCATTTATTAGACACTTTCTACTTTAACTAATCCCAAGATGGACTAAATTGTCCTATTGATTCTAGTACTTATAATTTTTTACTAAGGAGAAAGAGTGACACAAATTTCTATCATCATTATGTTTAAAAGGTAAAAAAAAAAAATTTCACATCTGGACATATCCATATGTATTTGAAACATATGCAACCAATATTTGATATTAGTCACATTCTCTCTTGAAAGTAAGAATATTATTTAAAATCTTATGTAATATTCAGTGTGATGTGGTAAAATAAAGATTTCCTTACTTACAAATTAATATTTGTTCATATAATACTAGAAAACTGTCTTTTCATTAATCAACAGGGGAGATTTTTTTTTTTTTGAGTCAGGGTTTCACTTTTGTAATTCAGGCTGACCCTGAAGTCAGCCTTGAACTCACAGCAACCCTCCTGCCTCTACCTCCCAAGTGCTGGGATTACAGGCTTGAGCCACCATGCCCAGCATTGTTGTATGTCACTGCCAGGGATGGAACACAGGCCCTTGCACTTGCAAGGAAGGCACCAGAAACACTGAACTAAATCCTTGGCCCAAGCGGAGCATTTTTAATTTTAGAATTCATTTTCATCTTTCTTTCATTACATAATCAAAGTAATAATCATATATATATATATATATATATATATGTGTGTGTGTGTGTGTGTGTGTGTGTGTGTGTGTGTGTATTCACAAATATAAACATAAATATCAGGCAGAAAACACAAACATAGATATCAAGCAGAAAGTTGTAAATTGGCTTGTGCACAGAGCTCCACATCCTAGGGGAAATATTACTCCCATAGCTAGCAATGAGAAGAGCAAACTAACATTTGCCTGGGCATATTAAAGTTAAATAAAATCCCTAGAAGCCTAGTAATATTAATTAATGTGTACTTCAAATGAACTCAAAACATGTCAAGGTTGAGATCTACAAATTGATACAAAGTTCATTAAGATGATCAATCACAACACAAATATTGTAAGCATATATTAGGCTGTATTCACATAAGCAATGTAAAACAGGTATGTAGTAACTAAGCCCACAGAATCAAGGGGAGAGGAGTCCTAATGACCATTGGAATTGTCCGAAGTGTTTTGAGTGACTGAGGTCATCCAGTGTAAGGAAATTTCCACTACAGGTAGTGATGCTCTATTAGGGACTCGGTGATGGTCTCTGTTCATGGCAGACTGGGAATGTAGTAGTAGTGGTAGCCAGGCCAGCCTTGTTGAGTTGAAGTATATGTTGCTTAGTAGATACATACTACTCATTTTTTTTGGTCATTCACATTCTATATTGTAGTAGGTTAATATATTCAATTTTTCTTTGTTTTTAATTATTATATTGATGTATCTTATACATATATTATGATCACATTAAACATTGAGAATTTGTACCTGTACATGACACAACTTGATTCTTATTTTTTTCCGTTCACCTTTCCTAACCATAACTACCCATCTTTCTACCATAACTATGTTTGTTCAAGAGCATGTTGGGCAATGATAGTAGCAGGTAAGAAATAAGTTTGACTACTTTCTAAAAATACATCATTTGATCCACTTGACTGTTCAAGACCTCTTCAATTGATGTCACATTTGGTGAACATTTACATAAGACATGAATATTTTTAAATATTTTACTCATATGGAAAGGTTCATATACTTCTCCACATGTCTTTATCACCATTTTTCCAATAATATTCCTTCCAAATCTCTGAGCATTTAGCCTGAATATTGGCCGCATATATTAGTTTGTATTGCCACACATCTGTCCACTTTCTAAATCAAAGAAAAATGTTTAACAATGTTCACTTTTCAAGGTGCTACCCCTTGAGATTTCCCTTCACAATTGTCTTTCAGAGATATTCTAGAAAATAGTTGTAGCATTTCAAATGCCTTTTTGCACAACGTACAGAGCCTTGCTGTGGAGAACCTTTTTAATAAGGTGAGGTTCTAATCATTGATTCTTTCTGCAAGTTTCCAGTGTCTTGAAGAATTCTGCCTAGTCTATTTTCCAGTACATTTAGTATTTCTGTTTTAATATTGTCTCTATTCCACTTCAATTCTAGTTTACTTCCTGGTGAAAGACATAGGTATAGTTTTAATCTTTGGTAGACTTAAGCACTGTTTTTTCCAGCATTATTTATTAAAGATACTATCTTTCCTCCTTTCATGGTGTTTGGCTCCTTTTTCAAAGAAGAAGTGAAGTAGTATGTGTAATGTGTTTATGCATCTTTTAAATCTGTTCAGTTTCTTTAAGGGGTTGGTGAAGTAGTGGCCTTAGCTCTTCACTAAATTTCTTACAGAATTTATTAGTGAAGTAATCAAGGCAAATGGTTTTCTTTGTTGAATTTTCTTTGACTTTAAATTACATTTTCAATTTTATTGATTTTGAAGTATTTGAATTTGTATATATATATATATTTTTAATTATCTTTATTGGTACATTAAATATACACATCATGATTGCACTCCATAATGGGGATTTGTACCAGTATAAGACACAACTTAATTCTCATTTTTTCCCATAGCCCCACCCACCCTACCACCCCCCCATATATATAAAATTTGTTTCCTTACTTTTTGTTACAATCTCAACATTGTCCCCTTTCACCTTATTTT
>PVIR01009814.1:31977-52020 GCA_004026965.1 Petromus typicus | reverse complement strand
CAGGAGCCGTCCCTGTACCCCTGTCCTGACAGCCAGCACCAAATGGAGCCGAAGCCCTCCCAGGTTAACTTCCTCAAGGATAAGTGTTCTGCTTGGCTGGAGGAATGAGGGGTGGCTCTGTGGCAGAGCACTTGCCTGGACCAGAGTGTGGGGGCAAGGAAGACAATGGGGCTAGAAATGTCCAGCTGAAGCCCTCATTTTCTGAACATGTACCACTACATGCCACCTTCAAGTATTATGTTTCTTCTTCTGTTCTTTAAACAGACCAACTCTTGTCTCAGGGACTTTACATTTTACATTTTCCTCTTTCTGAGCAGCTTCCCTTCCCAGCAATACCCCCAACACACACAACATCCACATCCACACACACACACACACACACACACACACACACACACACACACACACCCTGGCCAGCTTATCACTTTTACCCAACGTTTCTTATAGCACTTAGGCACCACTGACTTCCTCTATTTCCTTTTGCTTGTCAGCTCCATGAAGGAACACAGTATATGCTCAGAAAATATGAGTGGAAATAATAAATGAATGAAGGAGTGCATGGAGCTCAGTGGATCCCAGGCATGTGGAACATGCAGCATGCCTCCGGCAGATCCACAGACTTCACGTTCAGGCAGGAAGACCCTGCTGGCTGCGCTGCAGTGACACTACTTCTTCTCAAAATACACTTCAGCTGGAGCAGTCACTTGGTAAGGACAGCTTTCGGGAAGAGGATGCACACAAAGAGAAGACAGCATTTATGCTGGAAATATTCTGACAGATTCTTTAGATCATATCGGAAGACAGATCCAAGGTTTCAATTACGTTTGAACCGCAGGAAGTAACTAGTGAATTCTTGGCTATGTATAAATCGTAGCACAGCACAAAATTGCACCTAATGGAAAACTGTGTGTGCAGCTAATATAAAAAGACCTTTCTAACTGAACCCTCCAAGAGCCTAATCTTCTCGACTCAGATCTCACGTGCCAAAGTCAATGTCACTCTGAAATCTGGCCACTTGTCCTCATCCATTTACACGAGTACAGCTGACCCAGTTCCAGCAATTCCATCAGTTCAGAGAGCACAGGTGGAGCTGGACACGGAGCCAGTATGCACAGCTGACCGGAGCAGACACCGCTCTCGCCCTTGTGTGGCCCCCACATGTTACACCACAACCACCCGAAGTCTATGCTGTGGGAGTCGCAAGAGATCTAGAAATGAGAACTGAGGCTTATGGCACCTTAAAGCTCATCATTTTTCTTCTATTTTCATCAGCTATAAAAATGTCTTTTTTATAAATGACAATAACCATAAATTATAAAATATATAGCAAGTCTAGAAAAGTGGTATAAATTTCACTCATCAAACCCTCAAATTTACCACCTCTTCTCCCTTTATATTACTGGTCTTAGCTGTAGAAAAATATATTTTTTAAAGTTGTGAAGCATAGCATAGATATCAGTCCAAATTTTGATTTCCATTTAACTTTATGTAATTATATTTCCCAAATGGCTAGGTTTTATATTTTTATAAGAGCTTCATAATATTCTTCCATGTAGCTTTGTTATTGGTCTATCCATAGATAGTTGGGTAATTTATTTTAGTATAACATAAAACAATGCTGTGTTCAACAGTTTTCATGTAAGCTTTTAATATTTTTAATCAAGAAATGATTATTCCATAGGAAACAATTTTTTTTTCATTTTCATTACCAATAAAAACTAGTATAAGTGAAATTACTTGGCCAAAATGTACTTCCATTTTTATGGTTTTGTACTCCCCAGATGCCTTTGAAAAGAACTGGCCAAGTTATGGTTCTATCAACAGCACATGAGTTTATCAATTTAACTGCCATGAAGCATCTTTGCTTAGTATATTTGTTATTCAATTGAACCTGGTGGCTCCATTTTAGAAAGGGCAGGAGGAGCTGTTTTTGTGACTACCTATTACTGTACACGACAGAATATCTGCATGAAGTTTTGTCCTGCCTGCCTTCCGGTTTGACACCCCACCCCACGTTGGTATCTGTTTTTCCCAGTGGCTGGCTGATGTCATTCTGCTCTGAGGCAATGCACCCTACACCACTGAGCTAGTCACAGAAACGTCAGACCCAAGTGGCAAGCTTAGCTATCCCTGGCACCTCAAGAAATAGAGCTGCAGCTGTTTGCTGAAACTACCTTCTTGGAATGAAAATGGCATTCAGGGGTAGGAGGAGCAGCTGTGTCTTCGCTGAACACCTGAAATTCCCTTTGGCTTGAAACACCCTGGAGACACGGGCTTGGGTTCACACACGCTTTGTTCTGGGTCCCAGTTCTCCATTACTAACTGCCTGCATAGGCTCAGGCAATATATTTAATCTCAGTCTAGCTTCCTTATCAGAAAAAAAAAACAATAAATAAAATCTGCCTACCAAGACTTTTTGAGATCAAGTGAGATAATGCATATAAAAGTGCTTAGCACAGAGTATGGTACACAGTAAACAATAACATTCACCTGCTACCACTATTTAATATCACTAATGATACTTATTAATGACTCCAACCTGATGATTAGCATGACTAATAAGGTTAAAACTAGTGCTAGCAGCACTAAATTCTACCCATGGTTGAGTATAAAGCATGTAGAAATGTTGATGGGAGTTTTAGAGATTCTACCGATCTTGTCTGTGCGTCATCTAAACCCTATTTTCCCTCCATCCATTCAGAAATGGAGATATAAAGATATGACCTTTAAAAAGAGAAATGACTCAAGGGAATTCATGTAATTCTCTCAGCAAATCTAGCCTGAAGAACAAGCCCGGCCGTCACTGGCTGAGGAGGTCGTCCATGTGTGACACAAAGGGCATCTCCCATCCGATCGCCCAGACAGGACGGCGGGGGAGCAGATCCCGAGAAAGGTGTGAGGGTGAGGGTGAGGGTGAGGGAGGGGCAGCGCACCTGGGAGATGAGCAGCTGGCAGGCCGCCAGCTCGCGCTCGCTGGCGTTCATCTTCCTGTTGGAGTCCATCTGCGCACTCTCGAGCTGCTTGCTGCGGTTCACCAGGGACTTGACCTCCGACTTCATCTTGCTGATGTACAGGCGGGCCATGGTGAACTCCTCTTCAATGACCCCATTCACATCTGCCAACTGAGCACAAGGGAACGCGCTCAAGTATCGCCTACAAATCACATACACCTACAAATCACGCCTACCTTCAGGAAGTCCTCAGACTTGGGGTTAAGAATCTCCGATCACAGGACAAGGTGAAAATTACCACATTCAACCTCTGATTCCCTGGAGTCACGGGCGAAAATGCCAGCAGAAAACCTCTACCAAATACTATCCTCAATTGACCAGATTTTTTACTACAAGTGATTTGTAGGATTCAAAACATTAAACATAAACAGACTGAAGAATTTAAAAAGAAAATAAGTCTGAGGAACTCTACTCAGTGTCTCACACCTTTTATCTCTACAATAGCAATGAGATCTCTGTCTCTACAGTAGCTCTAAGTCCTTGTATAAATTCTTCCATATTCTTCCATATTCTTCTCATTCAGGGGAGAAGCAATCTTGCCTTGACTGATTCTATACAAAATGACTGAAATAAAAAAGACTTCCTACAGAGTCCTCCAACAGACGATCTCATGAATGGAAGAACCACACACCCCAAAGCCCCCTTGAAGAAGCTTTTCCATGCATGTCTTTTCATTCCTGTCAATCTATTTTTCCTTACTTTTTCATGCTTTCTTTTTCCAAGCACTCAGTTGTCTTGCTCATTACTTAGGATATTTGAAGAACATCGGACTAAATTTGCCTTATTCTGAAAGTGCTCCTGTGTTGTGTATAAGTTTCAGAGCTCTACTGGAAACAAAAACTGTAGCAAGATATTAGGGGCAGAAATCCATTAGCTGAGATGCAGGTACTGTGCCTATACGCCCTGCAAAGGCCACTAACCAAACGAACCAGGAACCGCGTGTGTACTTTGATTAACCACCAGAGGGCAGCCTAGCACCTCAGGAAAAGACAGTGCTCTCCAGACTCCAGTTGCTTGATGCTGGATTCAATGGACTCAAGACAATGACTCCAACTATCGTTTCTGATATTTCACAGACTATTCTCACTGCCCAGTTGTGTCATTGTCGTCAACAACTTATTATATTAACTATTTTGGTAAGCTTTTAAGAAATAATAACACAAAACTGAGTATCATCCTTGAAAGTTATTAGTACACTGGACAGCATCAAGTACTGTGCCATTGAGTTTCCCATAATAATTTGGCGACAGTACTTAAAAGTGATGCCAACATCGAGCAATAAAATCCAGAATCCCTGTTAAAGCAATAAAACACAAAGACCAGTTATAACACCCCCATCGTGAAGATTCTAGTTAAATTAGTTGCACGTGTATTTCCTTCTACCAAGTATCTGCCTCCCAATAGTGATTGCTCTTTGTTGCTTTGTTTTTATAACCTAACAGCACAGAGACACAAGGTGAGAAAAGCCTGCCATATCTAAAGTCAGTTTTGCTGTTGTTTTTGTCTCTGGGCCAGCATGGAATAAGGATAGAAATCACCTTCCTACATCAGACCAGATGTATCCCACACCCACCTTAGATCCTGAGAAAGACGAAGAACATCTTTGTTCTCCTTGTGAATTCACTGCTCTGGTAGGAAAATGTTGCTGGGTGTACAGCATGGCACCCTAAGAAGAGCATGAACCCTCTTCTCTAGATCAGCCCAGGCCCCAGGTTAAGTGGAGGAAGAGTAAATATATACACATAAAATGGGATTCTTGCCAAACGAGGCAGATCCCTCTTCTTCCCCAAAGAGATCATAACTTCTGAAACTTGTCTTTGTCCTGGGAGGTCTAAAAGGAGATTCTGAGTCTATGTCCAATGAGAAAAAGCAATATGCCAAATAACTGGTTTCTACTTATGAGGCTTTTTACCCTACAGAGTTCACAAATTTAGTGGTTCAAGAGTTTCCAGTAATTCCAGGACACTTGTACGTGGAAAGAATGACCAGTTTGCTGCCAACATGTTATCAGGTCCCGACAACGCACCCAGCTGTACATACAGGCAATGTGTTCCAGCAGTGAGCAGGCCAGCGGGAAAGACCACAGCATCACAAACTCACAGAGAAGGCGCACCACCTCTTCTACCTGGTAGACAGAAGGAGCCACTCCTGCCACCACCCTCATCTCCACCCATGCAGTGACCGCGTGGCAGGAGGAACTACTGTCACTCCTGCACCAAGTAAAAGGCAAGTGAGATGAGTGTTCATACTCTAAGGCACAAAAATTGGAGTGGGGCAAAAAGTTGGTGTGAGTCCAAAGAAAATTCAGCAATTGGCCCAATGCATCTCACTTACTCTGCCTCATTATTATCTTTATTGAAATATAATAATTATCCATATTTTCTCACTTTTATACAACTGGTGGCTATATTCCTACCTGCTTTTTTTTTAGGTTTTTGTTTGAGACAGGGTCTCGCTTTGTAGCTCAGGCTGGCCCTGAGCTCAGCCTCAAACTCAAGTCACAGCAATTCTCCTGCCTCTGCCTCCCGAGTGCTGGGATCACAGATGTGAGCCATCACGCCAGGCACTGTGGTATGTGATACTGGTTGCTGCTGGGGTGAGTCTCCATGCCCAGTACTGTATGTGGTTACTGGGGATGGAACCTGGGTCCTTGCACTTGCAAGACAGGTGCTTGAACCACTGAGCTAAATCCCCGGCCCCTAGATGCTTTTTTTAAGGTACATCCAGTGACACAGGTTCACAAAAGGGGCTCACTGACATATCTGGATAAAGATAACACTGGGTTAACTGATCAAAACACTGCCTGGGCCCTGGGTATGTTTCAAGACAGAACTGAGGTAGGGAAATGAGGAGTTTTGTAGTGGTTCTTTCCAGGATGTTCAGATCTGTTACGTTCTTGAACTGAGGGCCAAGGGAGTCTCTGATGGCCATTTTTTCACCTACTCTAGACTGCTATCAGGAAGGACCTCATAAGACCGAAGTAGGACTTCAGGAACAGAAATACAAGATCGCTGAAACAGATTTTTCCTATCGATACTAGCTTATCAGTTGAGTCAAAACCAATAAGGAAAGCACCTGTCGCTATAATGATAAACAAACACATGTAGAAGTCCTATGAGTTCTAAGCTGGTAAGCTCTGAGATGGTATCTGGGCTCATCTCATTTCAAAAGTTAGAGAAGAAGGTGGAAGTAACACATCAACTCGTGTGAAGTCATACAACGCCTCTGTTAGCTTTCCCTGCCCCAACAATTAGGTCACAATTATGAGGGGGAAAAAACAAAAACTTGAAGAATATTATTTTTAGTGAGAGTTATCAATAAAATTAACTGGGGCATCCAATGCCTAGAAACCTAAAATAATCACAAAACATCCAACTGAGTATTTTAAAATAATCTCAATCATACTTCAGATTCCCAAAGGTACGGGACTCCTTTTGTAATGCCAGAGCATCCAGACACTCTGATTTCATTAGCATTTTCATCAGCTCTATTTTAAAACATAGCATAAAAATACCTTCCTTTATTGTTATCTGCAGCAGGCACCAACATCCCATAAACCAACATTACCTTCATATTGCGGGGGCCATTTCATCAACCCAATGTCAGGATTTTATTGCTGAACACCAACATATGGCTCTAAAAATTAAATCCTCAAATATAAAACCACCAAACTGGAACTTCACAAGATGAACCCTGTAGTACCTAAAAATACCACATTTATCATATATGATATGATAAAGCCCAGAATCCTGTGCTAAATTTAAATTCATTTACAAGGGTTCATGAAACACTCAGTTACAAAGAAGGTTCCTTGTATGAATGATTATGTTTACAAGAGGTCGTACACTCCTAGCCTCCATCCACTTCTCTATTCCCCAGAAGTGGTCTATGGACAGAAACTTAACCTCAACAGCCTTTCCTAGAATTTAACAGTCCCAGCTCTCCACCTGCGTATCCCATTGAGATAACTGGTGGAGATTTAGCCTTGCAAAAAGCAAAATGGCTATGTGAGAACGTAAGCAACATACCACCATTTCCCAGCTTGACAAAATCAACACACATTTACCAATAGCTACACGGTATGAGGTATATTATTTTACATCCATGGTTATCAAAACACTGAGCATTGGTATAAAGACTAGATCAAGGAAACAGGATAGAGATCAGAAACAGCCCCGCAGGCCTTGTGGCTATCAGAAATGCTAATTTTCTTAAAGGTTGGTGGTGGTTTCATGCATATGTTTTAACACATGTCAAAACTTCCTAAACTGTCTAGTTTAAATGCATGAGACTTATTTTAAGGTAATTAATACCTCAATAAAGCTTTTAATAAATGTCTCTACTTTTTTTGTGCTTAATGATAATGACTTCTCTGTACTACAGCAAAGGGTCAACTATTCTTGGCCAATCTATTTTTCTTTTCTTTTCCCTCTAGTCCCATCTTCTGGAAGATGTCATAACACCCTCATCCCACCCCCCAGCCCACCCACCTCTCTTCCTTGCTATCAGGAAATCCAGTGTCTACAACAACTCCAGGCAATCTGAGCTGATTCTAGTAACCCTATTCTTTTTTACTTTCCTAGCTTCCTTGCCTGACAGTTTGGTGTGGTCAGGGATCCAGTTCCCGCCAGTGAGGTACGGGGGCAGCAGTACTAAAGATCTACAGAGTATATCTCTCCCACCCCCAGAGGAAAGCAGTCAGCCTTTTTAGCCCATCCTGCTTAGGCTGAGTGTGGATACTGTCACTGATACCAGAGCAGCTGTCTTGCTACCAAGATGCAAAATCATGCTTTTTGTGAAATAGGTTGAGGATAGCAGAAATGAAAGTAAAGAAGGCTGAGTGGTTGGCACTACTGAGCCACTTCATTGAATCAAAATCTGGTTCTCCACCTTTAATGAGAATCTCATTGAAATGCAGATTCTGATGTGGGAGTGGGGTGGAGTTTCAGCATCTGCTAGCAGTCCCCAGGGTTTAGGTCTCTGCTGAATACCAAGTCTCCCGATTTTGCTTATAGTAGATAATTAACTGTGTTTTAATTTCTTAACCATTGTTAGAATCCCATTACTTTCAGCTACAAACTTCCCTAATTCATTGATTTGTCTGAGGCCTTTCACTGCACTGGGTTCTTAAGGAAAACAAGCGATATTCCGAGACTAGAACTGTTACTTCAGCAATCCAATTCCAAACTTCTGTGACCCTGATGATTAAGACTGAAGAACAGACTCATTTATGGAAAGCCAGCCAAGATTTGAAGATAGTGCTTAAATTTAAAAGGCAAATTGTTTTTCTTACCCTCACCCCAACCCTCAGTCATCAAATCAGTCCTTTTCTCATTCATTCCAGTATTTCCCAACAAAGCCCAGTGCTAAACATCAGATACTTAAGAGAATGAAATGAAACTCCGAGTCCCACAACAGTGAGTAGACAGAAAAGATAAAGCGAGAGGGGAGCTGGCTTACAGTCTTCACATCGTTGGTGCCAATAATTCCACCTATCTCCCCCAGGTCCTTCAACAGCAAGTTCAAGATCTCCGTAGCTCTCTTCTTCTGATGGTTGCTAAGCTCCTGGAGCTGGCTCAGCTCTCTCTGCGTGGTTGTCAGTGTAGTCTGAAAAGACAAATTCCAACCACAGATTAACAGGGTTGCCCACCAATTCCAAGCATGAGGTCTTACAGAGTACAGTAGCTGCATATAGGAAGGAGCTCTTTTGCCATTTTCTTGGGATTTCAACATGAGTCCTTTTGAGACAAATTGTAATATAATTCTTCATTCTTTGATTAAAACAGAAACTTCATATTGACAAGTATTTTGTATTGCCAGATACTTACCAAAACATGAAGCCCTCAGATGTACACATTCACTCACTTCTTCCTGCCCACCAGATTTTATTTCAGTTCACCTTGTTTTAGTTTAGGGTCTAAACAGACCTACAAGTGCTCTGCCTCCCCTCTCAAAGAAACCTGGTCCCAGGGCCACTTCCAAATTTCCGCCCACTTGAATAAGGCCTGGAGAAACTTTAATGAGTGTAGGGAACAATTTAGAAAAGTTTTCTAGGGCTGGGGGATTTAGCTCAGTGGTTCTGGCATCTGCCAGGCAAGCCCAAGGTCCTAAGTTTGATTCCCAGTACCACATACCACAATACCAGATGTGGTGGCTCATGCTTGTAGTCTCAGAACTCTGGAGGCAGAAGCAGGAGGATTGCCGTGAGTTTAGGCTTGCCCTGGCTTCATAGTGAGCTCAGGGACAGTCTGAACTACAAAGCAACACTCTGTCTCAAAAAAGAAAAGAGAAGTTTTCTAACCTTCAGTGAAGCTGAATTAAATATTATTTCTCTTCTTTCAAAATTAGTTGAGCTTAAAAACAGTTTCATAATATACAACAAACATCTCTTTTCCAACCTGCCTGCACATTACCAAAAGGTATATATTTTTACTAACTCTCAACATCAGCAGAAAAATCATCTTTTGATATCTTGGTACAAACTTAGCCAACAAAGACAGAATTCTTCTACTCCTAAAGCTGCAGAGCTTAATTCAGAGACATTTGAACAATTCTCCCATATGCAGCTAATTCATTAGCACATTTTTTAATGATCTGACTAAAAATAGTTCTCTAAAGCAGCCTATGAATATTTGGTCTACGAGAAAGCAAGAAATGTATTCTAGAAAATGTTTCGTTGTTTGAGAAACAAATGTCTAAATTAGTTAAAAAGGTTTCTGCAGAAAACATTAAGCAGAAAAGATTTGAGACTCCTTTCCTAAGGGACTCTGGTTGGAGTTATTTTGTTTAGTGTGGCACTGTCAACTCTTATTTCCAATTTTTAGGTCCATAGAAGCAGTTGTCCCATCTCAGGAAGCCATCGGAAAGGTCTTCCTTCACACAGCTGAACGTTCAGAGGCAGCAGCATTTCCTGCCGGTTCCATGGTTGGCAAATCAGTTCTCTCCTGCCCCATCTGCTGCCTCTCCTCACCCAGGAGGACTGGATGTTTGTCACGAAGCAGGTTGGCCCTGCTCCCATGACACTAGGCCATGGCAGAGGTGCCAAGGGCAGCAGGTTACAGCCACCCAGCTTCTCTACCACCCACTGAGGAGGAAAAGACATGGCCTCCTGCCAGCCACTTTGCCCAGTGCCCACTGGACCTCTGCATGTCCCAGCTGGGCAACACCCACCATGTACCTGTCTTCAGGTACAGACTGAAACTCTAGATTAAAACAAGATAGCAAATGAACAGGGGCAGCTTAGGACCGGGCTTCAAAAGATAATAACTAAGACATGAAGCTGAGGAAGGGATTTCCTTCAAGAGACTTAAACAGGAATGAAGTTCATTCCTCTTGGGGACCACGCACCTACCCATCACACTTCGGGTTTCCTGATATGCACAGGTCAGTGCTAAGGGCTTCCCTTTAGCTGTCACTCTCCTCACCCCAGTTTTTACCAGATGCATGTTATTACCATGTTTTGAGATAAAATAATCAATATTCAAGAAGTTCAACTGTCTTGACTAAGGCCTAAACGTTCAAAGTTAAAATTTTAACTAAAATTTTTCTAGCTCCAAAGTTTGCATTCTCTTAACTTTGTATATGGTATTGCTACCACTGTTATAATTTATCTGCATATAAAATAGTTGTAATATGCAGTTCCAAGGTGAATGGACAAAATTCATTTAGATACTATTCATTTAAGGTGCTTCAGGAAATGCAGCGAAGTTTGACACTGAATAAACATTTAGCCAACTGCCATTCTATACAGTGTCTATCAACAGACATCAATGCAAGTACAAAAGTGGCAGCCAAGGAAGTCCCACCCTCCCAGATAAAAAGGCTCCAACCGTTTTCTGGGCCAGCTCATCTGTCAGCTGCTCATTGGCCCTGGTCTTATCCTCCACTTCCTGTGACTTCTGGTCGTAATTGACAGCTAGCTCCTCTAGGGCCTGGAGAACTTCTTTGACCTCGTCTTTGGCTGCTTCATTTTCAATCTGGAGACGGGTCAGCTCCTCCTGTATCTTCTCATAGTCTCTTCTTGTGGAAGCTAAAAGCTGAGGAAGCACAAAACCAGTAAATTTGCTATTTAAATGTTCAGAAAAGTTAACAACGACAGGAAACCCTACTTTTTGTATATTTAAGATGCTAAATTTACTCTAAATTATTTCTCCAAAATTGTACAACTAAACAATCAAAACAAAAAAGAAAAAGAAACAATGAAAGCCAGTTCCTTTTTTTTATCCTTTTAGTTTAAAGCTGTGTATGCTTAAATTTATTCTTTGGAATAAATTACACATCAAAAATCGTTGTACATTGTAGCTGGTTAGTTACTTCACAGAGCAAATAAAAGATAGGGAATCATTTCTCTGTAGCTTTTTAAAATATTTCACGATTTCACCCTGCAAACAGGTTGATTTCAAAGTTAACTAAAACTATTTGAAAGGCAATCCACCTTTTTTTTTTTTTTAAGAGCATCATGAATATGTAGAAGGACATACCCCAACATTAACATTAACCTGGCTTTCATTATGTTTGCTTCTACGGTTATTTTCTGATTTTCCTATAATGGACAGAGATATTGCCCTGTATAGTTTAGAACAAGAACAGTTTGAAAGATTCTGACCTCTAACAAAAAGGAAGACTAGCCGGAGCAGCTGTACCAGTGCTGGGATCTGAAGGAGTAGAGAGGGAGGCGGAGAGCAGAAAACACTCAGCCTGTGGGAACCTCAGGTAGCAGTGAGTTAAATATGCAGCTGGATGTTGAGGTTGTAACAAAAAAGTAAGGAAACAAATTTTATGTATATGGGGGGGGTGGTAGGGTGGGTAGGGCTATGGGAAAAAATGAGAATTAAGTTGTGTCTTATACTGGTACAAATCCCCATTATGGAGTGCAATCATGATGTGTATATTTAATGTACCAATAAAGATTTTTTAAAAAATGAAAAAAAAAAAAACAAAAAACATGCAGCTGGCTAGTGCCAAATGTACCAAGAGAAGAGTCTGGGCAAAGGGATAAATAATCTCTGCACCGAAGACATGAAGTAAAACAGGGAACAAAAGGGAGAGGAAGGAAATGGTACAGAGACAGTTACATCTGCAGAGGGCTGAGGCTGGGATGGCAACCCAAGCCATCTGCTCGTGTTGCCTCGTGTGACTCAACTGGCAGTATTTTAGCAATGAAGTGGATATCACTGAAAACAGAAAGGTGCTTAGGGGGCCCTCAGCAAGGGAATTACTAATTATCAATGTCTGATAGATTGGTTGGCTGCCTTTTGTTTAGGTTCCTGTTTGTAAAATGCTTAGCAAAAGGTAAAAAAGAATGTAAGAAAGACATTTACTGAACAACTGATGCTCTCAGGAGAGACTGAAAATGATCTGCCTCCTTTTTAGAGGGTCAAATATATGCCCACGCAACCCGGGCCCCTTTTTTCTTTGCTGTCCCTTCCTCTACCTTCTACCTGATGTTGGTGAGTTTTCTCTTCCCTTACAGGAGAGCAAGAGAACATGGTTCCTACCAAAGACAGAGCCAGCTATTGCAGAGGAGAAACAGCCACACAGTGGTGCTGAAGATACGGAGGTAGAACTGTTGTTTCCCAAATAACAAGACACGGGTCTCTGCTTTTACAAGACTAAGCATAACAAGCAGCTATTTACTCTGAAAGCTCCAGAGTGCTACAAAGTCAGACCTTTATTTTCTAAATTCAACCCAAATTAGCTTTTAAGAGGCACTGAAAGGAAATCTACCAAGGTACTTCCAAATGATTCAGTGATTTTGAATTTTTCTTTCTTTTTTTTTTTTTTTTTGCAAATTGAATTTCTAGAACAAACATTGACTACAGAATAATAAAGGAACTTTGTAGAAAAGAATTTATTGCCTTCTTTACCTCATCCTGATCCAACATCTGTTGTTTTAGCTTTTCAGCCAGCTGGCTCTGTTGGTTAATTTCATCATCCTGAAAGGAAACATCATGTTTAATTTTTTTGTTAGTTATGTCATTTCTGATGCCCTAGTCTTCTGTGGTTAGTGGGACAGTAAGATGCCAGCCATAAGAGGCCAGGATTCAGAGAGACGGAGCATGGGAACTGAAAGGACTTTTGGAGATTTCATTACCAGGACAAAGATGCTAACAATGAGCAGGTGAACAATAATAAGCAGGTGAACCGCTCACCATCTGTGCTGTAATATACCAATGTCCCCAACATTTGGGACCAGGAATGCTGCCACAGGACAGGAAAGACATATTTATTTCCACATCAAATCTCTTACTCAGGAAGACTGGAAAACAAATATATTACCAGATCTCTCTCTTGACTGGAAGTTAATTTTCTTGCTAACTTTTAAAAACCACAAAGGCAGCTGGGGAGCACAGTGCTAATGGTTCCTTGCCAGGCCATCTCTGCCTTGGGAGGGGCAATATGCTCTCTTCACCTGCACTTTCTGCCACTAGATGTTGCTGTCACAAAAGCAAGAGAAGTCCTTGCCTACCTCTCCATACAGTCTGGCGTCTGCCTTTCCCTAGATACCATCCTCCCCAGCACAGGTGATGATGTCTAACTACATAAAAAACTCAGTCTCTGCTGGAATATTTGCATGACTTCAAATGAAATTTTAAATAAAGCTTATGAAAAATGACAGCCTGGCTTCAATTTGCCTCCTGTGAGGAATAGGAGAAAATTTCTATTTGATTACACTTTTGGGGTCTACACCCCAAGCAGAGTTGAGTCCAGTTCTGTACTATTGATTCCTCTTGTGTCAGGTCCTACTGAGGCGCTCTCATCAACAGACAAAAAAAGCCCCTGTATTATGCGTTCTGCCCTTCCCACAGGCCAGGTAGGAAAGGGGCCTATGTAACAGGTGGTGGTTTCCCATGGGGACCCCCAGCCTGTTATCTATGCATACATTTGAATCAAGTTAACACAATGTCACAAACTGACATTTTCCAATGAGCAAGAACATTATAAAATCTGTCATACAGGTGCTGTGTCTCCATGTTCTTTGTACAGACCATCCTCTGGTCTTCTCTGCTCAAAAAGATCTCATTTCCACTCATTTTGTATACTAAAACATTCATAACTTTCCTCCCTAAATCAGATTCCTGGCAGGAGAAGTAGGGAAATTACACTAGATTGAAACAACAACAAAAACGTACTTCTCCAACTAGCAGACTGTTGTAAGACATATTTTCTCTTCTACTTTATAGATTTAGCATGTCAGTTACCAGTAACACTTTTGTGTTTATGCTCCTTGGCACATAAATATTAAACAACTTAACATAAAAGACCCACAGAGTTGAACATCAGGGAGCCACTGTCTCTCCCCCAAGACAAATGAGCAACACTCCAAGTGACAGAAACAACAGAGAAAAGAAGTAGGGGAGTGAACTCTTTGTTCTACAGCACTCATTTCAAAGTCAGAAGACTCAGGCTTCCTCCTTGACAGGTGACAAGCTGGCATTTGGAAGGTACAACAGAAAGCCAAAGGGCCTGGCCCAAGCTGGGGAAGATGAAAAGCAAAGATTACAAGGACACAAGCCACAAACATTTCCTGAACTACGTGTTCCCTATATTAAAGCAACTTGCTATAGAATTAGTGTAGTTGGTGGTTTTTAAAAAATTTCTCCAAATGTTCGGTATAAGGCACGCCCCCTATTCTGTGTCTACACAGTCGCATGGATCTCCAAAGACATGTTTAAGAATGCTCAGTCTGCGGCTGACTAATAAAAACCTAGTTGATGGGTACCAGATTTCAATGCACTTTTCAGAAAATAATTTAGTCGCTGAATTTCCTTATACATGAAATAACATGTATAACCCCCATTGTCAAAAGGTCACTGATCACCTTTAATTATCAAGATATTACTGTTGCAATGGTAATCATTATAATAAGTAATCAAATGATATTCCTACCTTTCTTTTGTTGGATTTCTAATAGTATCAGAGAAATAACTAGAAACGAGGGAGGCGGGACCCACACCAGTTTGTCACACCTCTGCTGTCAGTGCTGCCTCAGCATTACCACCAGTTCAGTACCCCTTAGTGTGGCTTCTCCTTCAAACAAACAGACTCAGATGGGAGAAGACGAAAACAGAACAAGTTCTCATATTTATAGAACATGTGCTATGTACGAGAGGATTGTAACCCCCACTCCAACCTTCTGCAGTGACAGCTACGAGTCCCACATTACAGTGAAGACAGTACCGACAGCCAGGGCGAGGAGCAGGCCCAGGTCCTGGCACTGCTGAGGTGCCAGCCTCATTCCACACTTTATGTTTCTCTATCATATGGCACTGACTTGGGGAGAGCAGCTGTCCATAGGACCTGGCAAGAGTGGCAAAGAGGAAAAGAGGGGCAGCTGCAGGGAAAAGTGTGTAGTCTTTCTCCCACTGTACTTTGTAAAGATGCACTGGGGTTGACCATTTCCTCACTGAAAGGATTTAGGTCAAAATGGGATGAGCACTAGACTAGATGTCAGAAGCCCCGTAACATCATTCCAGCTCTGCACTACAGGCAACATGAAATTGGATAAATCATGTATCCACCTAGGTTAGTGCCTCACCTACTCCCTGATGCTCTCAGTCTGACTATTCAGGGATCCATGAAGACATATCTCAACTTAAGTATTTAAAAGCATCAACACCCTGTACTAACAGAAGCATAAAGATATCTTCTAGAACCTTTGAGAAGACACATAAGAATGGAGGTGATTAGACATCATCAGGTTGCCCATAGTCAGTCTCCGAAACAGACTACCAACTTGGATGCCCTCTCAAGGGCACAGCTATGAGCTTTAGTTTTCTCCCACTGTCTCGGCATTATCCTGTGACGGACACAAATGCTAACTTAGAATTGTACACTTTACCAGGCTTTCCGTGCTTATGCTACAGGTAAATGAAATAACAAAAAATGTTCAAACTGGCCGTCAGGACAGAGTCTAGCAGTCACCAACTGATTACCTCAGACAAAGCACTTTCCTGTCTTAATAGAGACCACCCTGAGCAAACTACAAGTCCATAGATTGGCTTTTCATATTAAAAGTCTAAGTCTGCCTATTAGCCCACAGTGGCTTGGCTGAAGAGCCAGCAGTTGGTGTGTGGGAAAAGAACAACTCCCCAGACCACTGGTTATAGCCAAGGTCTCAATGATCCGTGACGTTGTGACATTTTGGATGGCAAGATAATAGGGCAGCTAATGGCAGCATGACTCATACAGAAAACTCCTATAGTGGCAAAAATCAATCCAAGGGAAAAAACAAATTTCCTATTAATCAGTGATCTGTTCCTCCTAGAATATCTTGTTCCCTTGTTGCCAGGACCTGCTCGCATCAGTGCTCTCCACTTCACTGTTCCCTGTCACAGCCAACTCCTTCTAGAAACTGCACATCAATAAAGAGTGGCAAGCTCCAGGGGTCAGTGTCTTAGCCAGATGAGAGCTTTGACCTTCCAGGACCCCAAGCCATTTGCATTAATATCTTGTCTGGTCTTTTTAAAATCCATCCACTCTACCTTGATCAGGTGACTAGGGGTCTGCTCAGCCTCAATACTGTCTGTAAAATTGGTTCATTGCTACATTTCAGAATGAGACTGAAATTTCTAAACAATAGCAGTTCTTTGGAGAAATTAAGAACTGAGTAAACTGTTAACTTACAGTTGATCTCTTCTTTCTCTCAGTTTGAGGTTTTGCAAAAAATATATGGGTAGAACTTAAGGTAGCAGTATGCCTCGAACACAATGGACAAGGGATCCAGTTCTCTTAGGTGTGAACATTTTCTTAAATGTGTTTTCAGGAAGATAGGGTGACCTTGCTTTAATGTTGTAATTAATATGCAAACTCCTATAGTGGCAAGCAAGAGCTAGCTTCCTTAAGACAGCCAGTCACATTCAGCTTGCAAAAGTGGCAGTGGATGCTGAGCTTTAAAAAGAGAAGTTTGTAAGGTGAATGGCAGTGTTGCCATATCCCATTTGTCTCATCCAAGTCAGAAGTGTCCCTGAACACTCTGAGCTATATGACAGCAGAAAAAGACTACACTAAAAATATGAGCAACCTTGATGAAATGAACTGAAAAGATGTAGAATATTCCTAGGGCAATAGGCCAAAATCACATAAAACATCAATTTAATTTCCTATATCTGGGATTCCTAACTCGACCTTTATTGATACATCTTCTACAGCATCTATCCCATATTTCCTTTTCCAGCTTATGCATTTACATGACTGTGTGAGTTCCAAAAGTCAGTCACAAAATTAAACATCTCCAATTAGTGTGTTCACACCGTTTCAATCCAAATAATCTGCCACTGAAAAGAACTGCCCAAATGAGGTTTGGCCATCAGTCTACACTGCTATTAGCTTCTCATCATACTCTTCATCACACCCATGACCAAATGATTTTATTGGATATAGTGGAAGGGACCCAGACCAAAAAAAAAAAAAAAAAGAGACATAAATAAATGTCCCACACACTCCCACAGCTCTACTCCCTTGTAACAATCAGCTCAGTCCAATTCCTAGAAATAAAGACTCTAAATAGGAACTGCGTGTCTGTCTTGATCAACCTCCTTCCAATAAAACTTCCAATCCAATTTCCATTGTGGAAAGGTTATTGTTATTGTGAAGGTTATTGTTCCATAGGAATCAAGTGCCTTGAGTTTGCACAACCTGGAGCAAAGGTAGGTATGAGCAAGATCAAGATTGGTCTGTAGTCCTCAAACTGTCCTGCGGGGCTTGATGCTAATCTGGGTTTTATACCAGAGTGAAGGCTATAAACCTCCAGCTATGGACCTTATCATCCAGTTGCCTGTAGAGACTGGAGATCTCTTCATCATACTTCTCCTTCTCCTCGGTAGAGATGCCAGCAACAACAGGAGCAATGTTGTCCAGGATGGGTGTGTTATCACAGGGCTCCAGGTTCTTCTGGTCCTTAGCACTGATCTGTTCCTCCTCGGGCACAGCCTCCCCTGCAAAACAGCCAAGAGGAGCTGAAGATTAGAGAAACTGAGCACGCAACCCTCCAGGAAGAGTTCTAAAAATAGTCACTGCCGCTAGCAAATACACAGAGGACACACTGAAGAGCTGTTACATACAGTAAGGGTCTGTGTCCTTTCTCTTTGATGAGAAAGGTCATAATTAATTGACCACAACTACACTCAAGAAGAAAATTCTCCCTCCCCTTTCATGAGTAACTCAAGTCAACTGGTTCCACTGGCCACACAAGCTCCAAGGCTTTCAGCTTGCAGCAGTGCCTCAAAATCTGGCATTTGTTTGCTGCTGTTGAGAAACATGCTGAGGCATTACTAGAATTATATTCTTTCTGGTGACTGATTCAAAGGCAAACAGATCTCTGAGGCATCCTAATTACCAATTAATGATGTTACTGTCTCATTAACAGAAGCAGCCAAATCAAAGGACACATTGTCATTGTTTAAACAGAACAGCACAGGACATGAATCCTCAAAACTGGAGCATCTCAGAACTTGCTGAGAAAGTCAGGGCAGCCTGGACCCAAGGCCTCCTACAGAGCTCCGCAAATGTACTTTCCACCACCACTTTCTCCCCAAACTGGACAGAATTAATTAGCTCTTCTGGCAAGTTCAGGTAGAATAACTTCTTGTTATGTCAGATAGTCCTAGGAAAAGAAAAAGCAGCCAGTCTAGAATAGCATGTGGAGATCCTACATTCTACTTCAATCTGGAGAGTACAGTTTGATAGGATCTTCAAAAAAAGGACTGCAAATGGTAGTGATGAGAACTGAGAAAAGGCTGTGATTCTCAGGTTGGCCCATAGTTCTCCCCAGTGAGAAAATCACCTTGAAAGTTGGACTCCATGCACTGGAGTCAATTGGAAACTACTTGGCCCAACCATCTCGAAACTATGTTCTGAGAAGTCAACCCAGTTCAAACACACTTCTCCATTACAGTGTTTACCACGACTTCACACCCATTTCACTACAGCCAGTGAATGGTGGCCAAGTTCCAAACCTTACTCAGGTTCACTGACCTTAAAACCCATTTTGTCAAACTCCCCAAGAAAACTGACTTGAGCCAGGAGGAAAGAAAAATAGAAGAACTGAGATCCTAATCTGTACAGTCATTAACAGTATATATCACTCTCCAAAGAACTCACTTGAACATCATATGCTTAACTTCAATGAACAAAACAACTTGGTGGCTTAGCTTTGCCGATTGTGTTTCCATTATTTCACTTGACAGTCACAAAGTGGCATCAGCCTCCACGTCAAGTAAAATTGACACCAACAGTTTCACTTTTGTATCACAGTTTTGTCTTAAGCAGCAATGGGAACCCAAATCTTGCATAACTGTTGATTTGCTGAATACAGACTGGGCCTGTTTCCCTTTCCCGTTTTGATTAGAACATACTGTACCTGAGCCTTTTTAGAATTACTGACCTAAAACAAAAATCAGAATATTAGAGTAGCCTTTGGGCTGAGCTGGAACCAAGTCAATATTTCATTCAACTCCAGTTTCTGCCCTAAAACATCCATTCACAGCTTTAGTGTGTGGAACTGAATTTCATCCAATTAAAAGATCTATGTTATCTACAGCCTATGAAACCCATAGGCTATAAAAGCAGTAAGATAAATAGATGAGATTGATAATTTTCTAACCACACAAATTATTCACAACACATTTTTAATAACTCAAGCAATACAGAACATATATTAAAGCTCTAAAATCCTTTCCTTCTAATTCTGTTCCTTCTCTAGAAAAATTCACTGCTAACATTTTGGCAAATTTATTTTTCACTTGGTTTTTTATTTTATGTCTAATTTTTTCATGTATAACTTCTGGAATTTGGGATCATGAAAAGCCAGTGTATTATGCACTGACCTTCTAGTTTTTTTTTTTTTTTTTTTTAAGGTTTTTTGAGACAGGGTCTCACTTTGTGGTTCAGGCTGGCCCTGAGCTCAGCCTCAAACTCACATCACAGCAATCCTCCTGCCTCTGCCTCCCGAGTGCTGGGATTACAGGCGTGAGCCACCACGCCCGGCACTGTGGTATGTGGTACTGGTTGCCGCTGGGGTGAGTCTCCACAC